>VWPU01016405.1:0-122169 GCA_013398955.1 Callaeas wilsoni
GTAAATATAAACTGGAGGAAGAAGAGGTAGATATAAACTTGGGAAAGAATAGGTAGATATAAACTGGGGAAAGAAACAGGTGGATATAAACTGGAAAAAGAGCAAGTAGATATAAACTGCAGGTCTGTCCTTCAAGGTCACATAATTCCCTTCCAGAACTGCATTTCCAAAGCATCAGCCTCCCAACAGTGAGGAACAGCACAACAGAACATGTGAAATTGGATAAACATGGCTAATTCCCAAGGGAATCATAATTGTGACAGTGAAATATGATGGTTTACTAGGTCAAATACTTTCTTCAAAGAAACATGCTTGAAAATTGTATTGAAAGCTTGACTTGGACAGATTGCAGGGACCTGATCCAACACTACGGTCAAAGATCTCTTTTCCCTGAAGAAATCAGTCACTGCATTACACAGGAGTTGCATGGACACAAAAATAAATTAATGTTTATTCTGTTTTATCTTCCTGTGTTAACATCATTAACTGATCCATACTGGAATGTCAATCAGGTCTTGTGTACGTGCTTGCTCATAATACATGAGGTATTAAAAGATAACCTGAAAAGTTAAGTTCAAGCCAAGTTAAAACTCCAAAATGTTAATTTTATAAGTATTTTTACCATCTATAAATAATTTGCACCCGAGAAAGGAATATTTTCTATCCAGCAGGTTAGACCCTTATTACATATTAAAAATGGATTGTAACTTTGTTTTCATGGAGCTTTAACCTGTCTGTGCTTAGATATCATTCAAATAGGTCACAAAAGCTCACTCAATATTTTAGGTCTCTGATTTTTATATTTCCATCCTCCAATGACCAAATTATGGTGTTGCTTGATAAAATTTCCTGACACACATAGTTTGCAACGCAATCACAAGAATGTAGGAGTGGAAGGAATCACCTGGTAGTAAATGTCCACTTCTCTGTTCATCTGAGGTTGAGAAATTCCCAGAACCCCATAATAATCCCAAAACATTCAGACTACAAGCCTGGAAGCCACAGGAGGACAAGCAGGAGGGATCAAAGGTACTGCCACTGTCTCAGAACCCTCCATCAGCAGCAGATTTCACAGCTGGGAACACCTGGATGGCCAAATTTTCTGGAGATATTTGTGCTCACTCACCCACCTCTGTTTTACAGAGGAAATCCTCTGTTTCTATCAAGATAAACGAATATCTCGTAAATAAAAAGGATTTCATGGAAACAATATTTCTACACTTGAGCAAGCTGGTCTGGCGGGAGGTGTCCCTGCCCTTGGCAGAGGGGTGGAAAGAGGTGAGCTTTAAGGTCTCTTCTAACTCGAACCATTCCGTGATTCCACAACCATACAGATAAAGTAGAAATCCAGCACAGGGGCAACCAGATAAATTCCAGTTGGATATCATTATCCACAGCCATCCAGATGTTCTGGAAATGATTCATTAGAGATACATTCTGTAACTATAGAGATAAGGAGTGAAACTGGAGGTCTGGAACACGTTTTACTGACCAGGTCAGGAGGCAAAAGTCTTCAGATACGACCAGGTCAGTGGCCACAGACACTTGGAGAAGATAATCTGATATTCTGGCAAGCTGATGCACACAGTAAAACACAGAAGAGCTAAGAGAATGGAATTTGTTTTTTAAAAAAAGCCGCTGGCAGCTGCATGATGTCAGCCGTATTTGTAATAATAAAGCACTTTCTGGTGAGCACAACCCCCCACAATTTGTAGTAATCAATCCAAACCCCAAGCTAAAGGCAGTATTGTTAGCCAAGGGTGATAACATGAGCATATTTCTTTAGCAGGATATCATCCATTCCTATTTTTCTGGCCTGTAACATTCCTGCTTACATTCTTCCATGGCATCTGAATTTGTATCTGACCTACATCCCACTCCACCCTCAAAGCACAGGAGCTTCTCTGGACACCATGAAATATCAGGTTTTGGCCACACTGAGCTTTCACATTGGATAAAGGAGCTTTTTTATTGCCTGCACTGAATTCTCACCTCAAAAGTGCCCTTTTGGAGAAAATATTTAAAGACACCAAGCAGCAAAGTGTGCTAAAAGAGGGTTCCACCCTTCCCTGGGCCTGCTAAAATCCTGCTGAACCACTGATTACTGGAGACTCCTCCAGGGCAAAAAAAAGGAGTTCTGTGTAAAAGATAAAGAAAACTGAAATTTCATATTAATATCAACAGACTTTGATCTAGCAATATATCTACCAAATGTTATTCCAGTATCACCCTCTAAATCTCTGTCTCCAAAATGATGTGGATTGTCAGAACTTCATACATAAATTTATAAGGGCCCATCTTTAATTTCATGCAAATGACAGTCCTAAATGGCCCTAGTAAAATACTCATTGACTTCTGCTCTCATAAATTTCAAACTTCTTTCAGTTTTTTCATGAATTCAGGAGATGAATCACATTCTAACTGTGCTCATCACACACTGCAGTGGCCTCGGCCTCACACCACGTTCCCATGCTGAAATATTAAGTAAGTTCCAACCAAAAAAAAAAAAGTTGATATTCAGCAAAAGTTTTAGTAATGAAAATAAAATTCTCTGTAAAGTTGGGAAATTAAATGTTTTAGCATGGCCTAAATGGGTCTCTTATTTGTGTGCTTGGGGACGTGGGTTAGGGGTGGCCTTAATGGTTGGACTTGATGATCTTGGAGGACTTTCCAACCTTAATGATTCCATACTCAGTTCAAATTGATGATTATTTTGGAGCCACATACCCTGCACTTTGAATAATTTGTTATCTTAAGGGTCTTGTCCAGCAATCCCATTTTTGTTATGACAGTCTCTACAATCCTTCATGAAAAAATTACAATGTTTTCCTTCAAAGTATTTTCTCAGGAGAATAAAATATTCTAGCAGCTTTATCCAGAAATTTCTGCCTTCAGAACAGAAAAGCAGGAAACCAAAGGATTTCCCAGCTCCACTCCTGCCATCCTACAGATTTCCTAACCATGTAGTGATAATAAATGTGACTGAGTGCATCCTGTGGTGTGGTGGGATCTTACTGGGACCCAAACATGGCAATTATTTGGAAGGTTCCTAACGAACAGCTGAGTCTTAATGAGTCCGTTTCCATGCTAGTTATCTCTCTCAGGATTGAAAAAGGACCTTTCAGGTCACCCAGGGCAAGGTTTTGGGTCTTGCAATGCACCCAGAGCTGTGACCTGCTGTAAGAGTGGAGTCACAGTTATAAACAGCTCAACCCAATTAGCACTTTTTTAACACATTTGCTACATCTAGGGGAAGCAATTCTACATCTAAGCCACCTGCAGAGCTTTGGTGGCTTTGGGGACATGAACCACACCTGGCAAGGACCTCACAGGTCTTACCCTACACCATCACAGAAATTCTGCTGTGGGGCTGAGAGGGTCAGAAATGAAGGCGCTGCTGCTGCTAAAGGCACTCAGTTGATTCATAAAACCCACAGCCTCAAATCTTTCCATAAAAACATCCCAGAGGTTGGCCTAGGAAGTCACCACTATGGAATTAGGACCTGTAATTGCTACGTGCATGGTTCAAGGCACACATGAACACGAGCACTGATTGCCCACTGCCATGACAATAAGAGGTGCCTTTGGAGGGGATGCAGAGCCAGCCCAGTAGCTGTGACTGTGCCCAAAAAGAAATGATTATTTTTGAAAAGGAGGAAGCAAACCAGCGGCAGCAATGGACAGGGCTGGGACGGCTCTCCCTTGGAACAGAATAAAACCAGAACAAGCCAAATTCACCACTGAGAACACGAAAAGGCCAAACAAACCATGACTAAGGAACCACAGGAAATGACCACAAGGGTGGACATGCTCCTCTTTCCTGTTTATCCACAGAAAGATTAAAAGATGAGATTTCTTAACCACTGCTCAATGACTGTATTTGAGAATAAGATGTTGTGGTCCTTCTGCATTAGGGTATCACCGCTCAAAATGCACTTGCGAGTGTAAATCCAAGATTCAGTCTTTAAAATTATTATTTTAGGTTGATGACAGTTGTATCACACGAAGTCTCTGTGTCCTAGCAACAACATAACTCTTGCTAAACTCAGGCAATTGGAAAATCAGTCAAATTCAGACACAATTAAGATTAAATGTCATAACTGGCAATGTATGAAAAATACTAGGCCTTCCCAATTTAACTATTTTTTTTATTCTCCTCTCCATATCTTTCGCAATGATTCATGCAATGACATGAGTAATACATGGAAATAAATGAGAACTGACTTTTGCTAAAATATCTGAATATAGAACATTAGTTCTTCTCTAAGCATGTCTGGGTGCAGTTCCCATTCTCCTCTGAACCAAACACAAACAGTTGATAAAAAGCACAAAGATATCCAAGCTCCAAAATGGGCTAATTTTAAACTTAAATCACAACCTAAACCTCTTTCTAAGACTCAAGCTTCCTAATTTTTCCCTGACTAAACTTCAGCCCAACACCATTGCCCAGTCTTTGTTCATTTGCCACTGAAAGAGGGTAGATTTAAATTAGAGATGAGAAATAAATTCCTCCCAGTGAGGGCGGGGAGGCCCTGGCACAGATTGCCCAGAGAAGCTGTGGCTGCTCCATCCCTGGAAGTTCCTTTCCCCTTAGGAAATTCTGTCAGGAATGAAGCACACGAGTGGCTTCATTTTACTTCTCTTTTATGACATATTTTCCAGCAATTTTCATTTTACCAGAAGTTTTGTAAGCAAAGGATCTCTCCTGTGATCAATTTGTTCTCTCTCATTGCTACCTGTTGTCTTCCTCCCTACTTCTTCTTCTTCCAAAACATCTTTTTATTTAGGGAACAGAAAAATCTCAACATGGAGAAGGCACAGCAATTGCTCATTACTGACATGAACACGGCTTTGCAAATTAAGATAACCTTAAATGAGCAATGTATCCCCACGATCCAACCTATGCTTCCTGTACAATTTCTAGTCAGGAATGATTATGTTATATCAGTTTCCTTAAGCTTCTTTCCTGACTTAATTTCCTAAAGGGAAATACAGTTTCCCAACCTTCTCTTCCAATCCCAGCTGGGCAACCAAGATCATACCTGGTGTGCTGCTTCCAGGGTTAAAGGAATTCTGTTTTAGCCCTATCAGTCGCATCCTTGACATTCCTCCTTTGCTCAGACTGAGATAAGATCTTAATTTTTCCTAATCTCTGGATTTCAATAATCCCTTCCTGATAAATTCTGATCTCCGAATCCCTCCAGGAGTGAAAACCAGAGCAGGTTTCAGCATCCAGCTGGGTTCATATGTGATCTCCTGACTTCCAGGGCTCACCACAGCAACTCTGTTTTCATCTGCAGCAGCTCCTGTGCAACCTTGCTGGGCAAGGAAGGTTTTCCATAGAAGATTGCAATGCGTGTGGGTCTTATCTGAGCCTCTTTTCTCTGCCATCGCATCCAAGTGTTCCTTGGGCACCTCCCTGGGCAGCCTCTTCCACGTCAAATCACCCTTTCCAGGAGGAAATCCCTCCTGATGCCCAGCCTGAACCTGCCCTGGCACAGCTTGAGGACATTTCCTCTCACCTTTCCCTGTTCCCGGGGAGCAGAGCCTGACCACACCAGGCTACAACCTCTAACATGAGGATTCTGTGGAAGCCAACGCAAGAGGGGTTTTTTTTTTCCTTTCTAATTGTCTTAATAGGTTAAGAATAAATATTAGGAAGACCTAGAAAATTCACCTCAGCTCATATGCAAATTCCAGCATGGCAAAAGCCCTAGAGATGTGGTTTGCAGACACTACGTGATCTTCCATGCTCCCTCTGCTCTTGGATAAATTTTCACCCTGCTTGAACTGTGTAAAAAATATGCATAAAGAAGCAAAGGGGAACACTGGAGACGAGAAAAGCAGCCATGCTATGATTAAATATGTATGGTAATGCCAGTGCTTCTGATGGAAGGAAAGGAAAAACCACTGGCAGTTGAGACCAGCAACACAAGGCAAGGCATCCACCTCTGCAGATTTCTGATACTGTGAGGAGACTTTCCAAGGAGAAAGCTAATATCACTGTAATCCTTGCTCTTCCCAGTAAAATATATACATTTTTGCAGAACAGGATTCACTTCTGAAGCTGTACCAATGAGTAAATTATTCATAAGAGAAGAGATAAAAGAATATTTCACAGAGTAAAATATTTAGACTCCCCTATCTCTGGCAGCGTGATCATACTCGTACTAACTGGGCATACTGGGAATCAAAATGAAGCTCAATTAAGTGGTACAAACTATGCACATAAAATACATCAAGTTGATAAAAATGACAGCTCTCCTGCACCTATGTTTCATCTTTCACGTTGAAGCAGCTCAAGGAGAACTAAGCAAAGATGCAATTAGTCAGTGCTCCAACATCGTGCTACTTATCAATATGTGACTGCAACACCTCAATAAAACAGGATGCTTAAAGGGCTGCTAAATGTATCAATATTCAATTACACAACATTAATAAAGCCATTAAAAGAGAATTAACAAGGGTTTACTCAGGAAGTATCTCTGTCTGACATTAGGTGGCTCTTTAAACATTTTCTAAAGAAATACAGTAAAAAGCTATTAAAATATTTATGCAATGCTTGCATTAGTTCTGTTTAACTGGCACAGCAGCAATAATATCAGTGGTTTTAAATGCCCTGCTTCTCAGCACCATGATTATCCACTAGTTATGAGAGATAAATAAATTCCCAGTCTTAGAATTTTAATGCTTTTCGTTACAGAGGAAAGTCCTCCAAATCCTTCATTAAAGCTCAGAGCCTCACTAAAACTGGATGCTTCCAACTCAGTGCTGAGGAACCAATATTGGAGCGTGCTGCAGCAGGAACCAGGCTGGAGATTGCCACCAATGCTCCTGCCCCAGAGGAAAGCTGAGTTTTGCCCCAAATCTTTGAGCTCAGGCCTCACAGGCAAAGCCTTCCAGGAGAGCTCCGAAAGCAAAGGCAGATTATTTCATTCCAAGAGATTGTGCTGGTGCAGCACTTCTGGGCTCGTGGCTCCTCCTCTATTCCTCAGTAACAAAAAGCCTCCCAGGACTTGTTAAATTAGCCAATGTAATGAAGTCCAGTTCTGTGTTATTTGCACAGGGACTGGAAAAGATTTCGTGTTTCCATGTACATAAACAAAACCTGGCTCAGCACACCAGGGAATTAAGAGGTTTATAAAATATAAAAGACATTCACATTAATCTGTTAAACAATTCATTCCCTACCCTGCCCTTTCCTACTAAGTGAATTCATTACTTATAAAAAATATATGTTTGCTGCTGGCTCTTTTTTGCTGCTGGTGACTCAGTGGTGGCCCCCAACACCTTGGGGCTCTCTGGGGGGACACTGATGCTGCCCCTGGGGCACTGGGCTGGTGGCACAAGCACTGGAAGAAAAGGAAGGAGCAAGTGTTCTCCCTCCCTGTTATTCAGAGGTTTTGCATAACAATGCCAGCTGTGCTGCAGGAAGAAGGACAGACTGCACCATTGATCTGAATTAAATTATTCGGAAGTGTGGGAAATGACACAAATGAATTCAGCCCCTGGAAAATACAAAATCATTTCTCTGATGCTGCCCAGACAGTGCTGAGTATTTTCCTTCCAGGAATTGCTAAACTCAGGGAAAATGCTGGTTTCTTGCAGGACAGATCGGGCAAATTTCATCATCATAAACCCATCTTTACACTGAGGCACCCTCAACTCTTCCCAAGGAACTACTGCAATTTTGATGGATACTCCTCTAAATTAGCATAAAAATCCATACTCTTCTCTGGAAAATGAGAGCACTTATTATTTAACAAGATGAAACAGGTGCTACCAAGTAAAAACATCTTAACATGAGCCGGCTCTGTTTTCCTTTTAAAAAGGTTGCTATATCAAATCACCAGGCCTCTGAGTTCAAAGGAAGTCAAATGCATGCCCTGCTTGAACATTATCCACATAATGCTTTGGAAAGACATTAATTTGCCACAATTTGCATCCACAAAACAAAGCAAGGAAGACTTTTAACGATGATGCATCTCCTCTGTGAACAAAGATTGTATTAATCCAACCCAAAAGCAAGTGAGAACAGCAGCTACTTGCTCCTGACAGCTTTGTTTTCAGAAGACTCTAATCACTACCCACTTCTCTAATAAAACAATTAAATCTTTCTAGCAGATTCCCTCCTCTCCTCCCCAAATATTTTGTTTCAGAAGCTGAAACACAAATCACTGCTGGGTTTTATGCTACCTCAACACTATCACCCAGCTAATAACGTGGTATTATTTATTTGTATTTGGGTTTTTCTTTTTGCTGCTTATGTAGGGGTAAGAGGTACATTCATTTTTTCACTGCCTGTGTAGCAGGAATCCCTGCTTTTTCCTAGGTTAGATTTTTATTTGTCCAACTAAAAGCTATTGAAGGGGTCTGTGAAACTTATTAAACTCTTGTAGCTTCCAACAATCCAATCTTCAACTAGATCAATTTTAAATCTAATCAAATTAAACTACACCTAACAGTCACCCAGTCCTTTATGGGAGACTTGCCCATTTTTCAGCCAAATGCAAGGAGTCCGATCATTTTTATTTTCATGTTTATGGTAGAGTCCTCTTTCATGCAGTGAGTGTAAGGGTGTCCCTTTCCAAGCCCAGCTCCAACACAGGAAACTCTGCAGAGAGACAAATGCGGCCGCTGGATTTCTGAGTCACCTCCATACATCTATTAAGCACCGAGTTGTGCTTTTACAACTGGTCTCCATCAGAGATATTTCATCTGTTACCGGAGCGTCATCTCTCCTAATGACTCATAATGCAGCCTCATTCCATGGAGCTTGATTTCACTGCCTCATCAGCCTCTTGTTCTCCAGGGGCAAGCTGCTCTTTTCAGCGTGTTCAGCCCACAGAGAAGTGGCCATTAACTGCAGTTCCTCATTATGTAAGAATCAGCTAATCAAGACTGACCAAGACATAACTGATGTTGTGATTGAGGAAAGGGAGACATCTGCTTGGAATTATCCAGCCCGCTGTTTCAAAACTGATAAGGCATTTACTGCCGTGGTGTTCAATTAGAGCGGGAATAAATGGGTTTGGGGGAATGTGGAGTTGGCTTTGCCAATGGCTTGGGAGGGGGAGAGGGATGGAGGGCACAAAGTGCAAGCAAGGCCCGGTGCCGAGGAGAAAAGGCAGGAGCTGTCTGCAAACCACGTCAGCACAAGGCACAGCTGGCACATCCTAAGCTGTGTTTGAGGGGCTGTGTGTAATGTAAAGAAAACTGTCATTTCCATGGTTTTCAGGCTAAGTTGTGAAAATATTTCTACTTCCATTTCCTAATTCCCATCCAGTTGTGTTTTTTTTCTTTATCTAATATCCAGAGTAAAACTAACATTCAAATGTATCAAATTAATTTCTGATGTGAATGGAAAGCCATTCCTCTGAAGTCAGAGTGGGCTGTATGTAAGTATTCCTGATTAATTTGGTGATGGAGCTTGCTTTTTTATTTCTAAATGTCATATGCAGCTTTTCTGAAGCCAAAAGTTTACGTGTTTTATCAGAGCACAGGAGATACATCTTATTCTTTCTTTTTACAGAAAAAAAAACCCTGTAATAAAACATGACCTTTTTATACATAAGCTGTAGCAGAATGTGCTGGGCAGATAAAATATGTAACATGAGAAAGACTGCGTGGAAGCTGAACCCCAACTGGGGCTGTAAGTGAACGTAACTCTTGTTTCCCCCAGGGAAGGGAAGAGCATCAGATAGGAAGGGGACACCGTGCTTTTCCTGGACCGAGCAACACCGAGAGACTGCAAATATGTTGGGCAGAGGAAGGAACAGGCAGGCTCTGCTCCCCTCCCGGGAGGACTGGGAAGCACAAATTGCCAGGAATAGTCCCATTTCAGGGGATCATTACAGTGCTCTCAAATTCCCTTGTTCCTACAAAAGGCACGCTTCCACACACAGCCAGGTACTCGGGCTTTTCACAGCTACTTCAAATGAACGAGGAGCAGGTAGCAAGATAAAAGCAGAGGAATAAATTGGACCCATTTCTTGAAGGAATCTGTCTGGATTACCGAGGCCAGACATCAAAGAAGGGGAAAAAAAAGCACCCTCTTGCCAAGCTTATGTTTCCATATATGTATTTCCTCCCCACTCTTCATATAGACTCTGCTTTTTGCATCAGCCCTCTTGGCTGATATCGCAACACTTTGCGCTCGCACGCTGCTTTTCATCTTCAAAATGTGAACAAATTCATCCCCGAGGCTCTGCCGGGAGGAAATGAGACAAATAAATGCGGGGATCCCTCCTTCCCCGCGGGGTGATGGGAGGTGGGATGGCTGGGACAGGGCGCCAGCACCTCCCGGCCCCGCGCTCTGCAGCAGGAGTTTGGATTCCTCCAGCGGCACTTTCTGCCATCCTTGGAGCCCTGAGAAACTGCTCTGTCACTTGGAAAGGAACCGACATTTTCTGGAAAGAGTCTCAAATTCAGCGTCCAGCAAAGTGTCTGCTTCTCCTCTGAATCCAGCCCCCTACACAGAAAATTCTTGTCCTCAAGTACCTTTCACCTGCCTTTTTATCTTTCTTCCCTAATTTTTTTCTAAATTATTATTCTATCTTTTCCTTGCCCTTTTTGTATTTTTCGAAGAGGCAAACCTCCCCTGAGTAGGTGCAGAAGCCAGCTGTTGCAGCGAGCAGCTCTGCAGACATGCCTGCAGCCTGAGTCACGCACGCCACGCTCGAGAAATGGAAAAGGAACCGTTACATCAGGGATGTTGAATCGGATCCTGCCCAGAGAAACATCCAGGAATCACACTCTGCTGTGGACACACACTCACTCCTTTGCCCTGCTTTCCCTCCTCTTTCCATGGATTTTGTGACGGAGGAGAACCCCAAGGTTTTTAGAGAGGGGTCTGTGCACCTTGGCCACCTTCCCTGCAGCCCTGGCAGGAAAGAAATGCTTGAAATGCTGAAGGCTGCCCTACTGTGCCTATGGAAATTCATACACACCTGGAAATCCCTCTCAAGGGAGCTTGGAAAAGGGGGGAAAAAGAGAAAATAAAGAACAAAAAAGAAAGAAGGAAGAGAGAAAAAAAAAAAAGGAGGAAAGAGAGACAATTTAGATGAACATTTCTGTGGAAGTTCCTGCACTCAGCTCCTGACTGAGATCTTTAAAGGAAACTGAGGTATGAACTCTTCATGAGAACAGCATGACCACTGTCTCCTTAGCCCCCCTAAAAAAATCTCTACACTCAGTTTGTGATACAAATTTGTTCTTCTAAGGCTACAGGGATGTAAAGCCACCTCCCAGGACCTCAAAATACAAATCACTTGCGGCAGGTGTGAGGGGAAGTCTTTTATCTAAACTCCATGACCACAGCATGGCAAAGCTGCCAAACCTTAAGATTTAAGCATGACTGTGACAACATTATCAGGGGTTTGCTTTGGGTTTGGTTGGTTTGTTGGTTTTTTTAAAAAAAACTTATGACACAGCAGAAAAAACTTGAGGACATGAATCTCAAGTATTGGAATGAAAGATATGATAAAAATAATCTTAAATCTTGCATCTTGCTTTTTGAAACGTTTTTCTGTTGCGATATCTTTTCCCAGTTTGTTCTGACAGGGACACACATTGCCAGGTCTTCTCCCTCCTGCTCCTGTTATCTCCCTTCTGCTGCATCCACCCCCCAGCTAAAATCCCAGGGGGCAAACTCATGGAAGGGACAATTCAGTGAATCATAAAATCATGGAATGGTTTGGGTGGGAAGGGATCTTAAAGATCACCTCATTCCACCCTCTGCCATGCGCAGGGACACCTTCCCCTGTCCCAGGCTGCTCCCAGCCCCAATGTCCAACCTGGCCTTGGGCACTTCCAGGGATCCAGGGGCAGCCCCAGCTGCTCTGGGCACCCTGTGCCAGGGCCTCCTCACCCTCAGTTTTGACTTGAAAACCTGTTTACAGCCCTCCCCGTGTTTCTGAAGCCAGAAAGCGATATCCACAAGTGTTTCTGAAAATCAGGAGACTCCTCCTGGGTCTGGCCTGGTCTCTTTAGGGGCGCTGTGAAGAGGAGCTCGAAGCGCTGGGGCGCGGAGGCTGCAGAGCCAAGCTCAGCATTTCCCCTGCGCTGCTTTGAGACGCTGCTCGCTCTCGTCAGGAAGAAATTTTTAAAAACCCCACCAAGCAAAAGGATTGTGAAACCTGCCCAAGGAGCAGATAGAAAACCCACGTGAGGAGCCCTCGGGAGGTTTGCGAGCCAAGCCTGGCCTCAGCTGGACCCTCCCATCCTTTTCCTGCCAACCTGCACGACCACGCGGGACGCGCCGCGCTCCTTGCCACGCAGGCTGCGCTATGGGCAGGAGATTACGAGGTTTCCAGAAGGTTTTTATCTCCTGCCTTCCCCTAGTTATGAATTTACTCTCCTAGAGGGCTGCGTGTTGCCGTGTGCTCGTTGTCGCGGCGCTGGGGCTGAGCTCAGCATCCCTGTTCTGTCCCCGCAGCTGGCTCTCCTCCCCACCGCTCTGCCGAGCCACAGCAAGGGGAAGTGCTGAAAACCTCACGTTCTGCTCTGCAAAGGGAGGTTAAAACACAGCTTGGAAAGTACTGGAGTCTACTGCTGCAGCGTATTCAGAGAGTGGAACCTAAAGCTGGCTAATTCTTTATTAAAGTTATTAATACATGCCTCTGTTTTATTGTTATATCTTTAATTGGAAGGTTCAGCTCAGGATTGCTCTGAGTGAAAAAGCAAATACCTTGGGTTTACTCGGCTCAGAGCTGCCAGCTGATGATACCCTGGAAACTCAGGAAAACTCCTGCAGGAAAACCAGCACCTGTCCCACCCATCAGACTGACTTTGTTTGCTGTGTGAACAAGGTCTGTAGTTCTGCAGAACACACACAAGTGTGAAACTTCCCACATCTCCGCTTTCCCACAGAAAAGGGTTTGATCCCTCGGTCCTTCCCTCGTGCCCAGGCTGCAGGGCAGGAGCAGAGCAGCACTGGCTCCCCTGACCCCACGTGTGCCCCCAAAGCCAGGGTTTGGGATGTGAGTAGGACACAGCCCTCTCTTCTCTCCAGGGAACTTGGCACAGCCCCATCATGCTACTGCTTTGTGGGCACGGGAAGAGAATGTTGACCTTGACAGACACTATGACAGACAGCCACACAAAGGTCTCAGAATTTATATTTCTGAGTCTTTTTATCCTCTCCCCTTCCAGCATGTCATATCAGCATAGAAATGTCTTCTTTCACTGTTCCTTTCTTTTGGGGTTTTCATGTAAGGAGTTGGAACTCCTTATGGAGAGCTCCTCATGTTTGTGGGAGTGGGAACTAAGTGATCTTTAAGGTCCCTTTCAACCCAAGAGTTTCTATCATTCTGTGATTCTAAGATAAAAAACAGACCAAGAAAGCAGCAGTTTCTCTCCTGATGGGCCTGAACCCTTTCACATAGCCAGAGGTAGCCCTGACCACACAACCTCGACTACCATTGCTAAAAATCATAGAACAAACCTTTGTTTCTCAATGCCCATGCTAAATATTTCATTTTTATACCACAAACCTATGGGAAATACCTGCACCCTCCGAGCCACAGATTGATCCCATTTTTACTGTAGCTGTGGTAGCTGAATTGCCACATTTTGGTGTGGTTTAGACCATCTGACTGGTGCCATTGCAGAAGGGGAAAAACTGTTCCTTCCATTAAAGTGAAACTTTTACTTCAATTATAGTGAAATCCCAACTGTCAGCTCAGGCTGAAATGCTGCAGTACAGCTGCCAGCTCCAGCACTTGCTGATAAAACAGGCTGAGGTCACAGTTTTTTGGCTAAGACACAGCACAGAATTATAATAGCAAGCATATTCTGACAGGTCCCAGCTCTCTGTTTGGGGTTTGTTTGTTTAGATTTGTTTCTCTCGCCGTATTTCAAGCCATTGATTCTATAGAAGCATGTCGGTTCATTAACAAATCTTGTCAGCTATTTTCTTTGGCACTGGGAATGGGTTGTTTCCCTGCTAAATTAATCCAGCTCCAATGTCACTTGCACACCAATCAGGGTTCCCATTCAGGGAGGTCAGGCCGAAAAGTGGAGAGAACGACTTCTTGTCTTTTAACCAAAAGAGAAAACAAAACACTGCTGAACTCTGAAGCCTCATTGGAACTGGTCACATCAGCGCTGGGCATGAAGATGGCTACTGCCTGATTTCCAGCCCAGGGAATTCTGCTGGAGACTCCTCAGTCCTGGGCAAAAGCTTTCAAAGTGACCTCCAAAACTGGGCCATTACATCCCAACCCATCCCGGGTACGGTATCTCCATGAAGAAGTGGAAAATATGCAAGGGGGACAGTCAGAGGTCAGAGATGACCTAAACCTTTGGAGATCTCTGGGATCCTGAGGGATTTATAGGATAAGATGGAGGCTTATACCGTGGCCTGAGGTGGATTTTGTCTCCTGATAAAATTGAAGAATTTTTACAGAGGGAATAAAAGGCAGCAATGTAACATCATATATTGCCTTTTTTATATTGCTTTGTTAAGGCTGGGCTATAAACCTGATGAAAAGGAGCATAAAATGGTGGGGAAATGAAGAGTGAACTCATCTCCTCTAAAATAGTCCAGCTTTTTCTTTCCACTTCCATGTTCCAATGGACACTGCCGGTGGCTCACCAGCCACAACCACACTGATGTCACTCTCACTGCTCCCTCTGCAAAGCTGGACATCGAAATCCCAGTGAAGGAAACCGTCCAGGACACACCTGGGATGTTCTTGATGTCCTCAGGGCAAAGCCATCCTCCCTCCGTACTCACCCTCACGTGCCCTCAAATTATCTCAGCTCTTTATCCTTCTTTGCCCCAGCCTCAGGTACACACAGGAGTCAGCACTCAGAAAGCTCTCCAGCATCTGTTCAGAGTTACATTTCTTTGACATTCATAATTATGACCTTTGTCAGCAGATCATGTAAGCATGAAATTAATTTTGAAAATCAGTAATTCCGCTGACTTTACCTGGATGGCTCACATGTTTAAAGTTAAAAGAACACTTAGGAGCTTTGCTGTGTACAGACCTAGCCCCAACGGAGTGCAAAACGTTTCCAGTCACAGACAAACAGCCAGTAGCCACAGCCTGTTCCACTCTCCGGCTCAGATTTAATCTTACAGGGGCTCTGTTTCCCTCACACAACCGTGAACTGCTTCCCTCTAAGACCCACACGCTGCAATCAGCTTTCAAGGGATTTCTAAGTGCATGCATTACTGTCCCTTGCACACCAGCAGAGCATCAGTATTACTGATGTCATGCACCCCAGCCCAGTCAGCTGCTCCAAAAAGTGGCTTATTTTGGAGCTGATCGATGGTTTGCTGATTCTGGAAATCTCTCCATATGACAAGTGTTTCTAAAACATTTAAGGTACTACAGAGCTGAAGGTTCTCAAGAGTGCAATCATCTTTTGCAGCTAAATCATGGTAAGGAATGTACTTGCAACGTGAGCTCGCTTGCAGGTTTTCTGCCTGTGACAAATTGAATCCACCGCAAATAATTTTGGGGTTGCAATTACAGATGGGCAGTGCCTGGAAATTAATCACCGAAGTATTTAATGAATATCCACAAAAGTAATCTCAACAGCTGCAAGCCATCGAGATTTCAAACCCTAGCTGTGAAGTCAGGTACCAGTAACTCTTCCAGAAGTCGCTCAGAACATCTTGCCCAGTACATATGAACACATTTTGATGAGTCTAAATATCAGAAAACACCAAACTGACATTCAATATTTCCATAGATAACAGATGGTTTCACACGTTGCTCCCCACTTGGGGTTGCCTAATGCATCTGAATCATGTTTTGAAATGTAACTCAAGGTTTGGAAAATCTCTAAGGTTTTCAATAAATGGAATTTAATGTCAAGACTACTCGAAGCAGCTGTTCCTCCTAACCATGGAAAATCACATCCAGGTTTTTTTTGCATGACCCAATGCAGAAATTATGTAATTTAGGGGTCCCGTTCACCTCCACACCCACCATTCTCCAATGCTTTACATGAAATCACAGAAGGATAACAGCACACGTCTCAGAGCTTCGTGTGCTGCCACTTTTTTACTCCAGACAAGGTGTTTGTGTTTCTCTCTCCACTCCTACCTGCAGCAGGTGAGTAATGGCTCAGTGCTGCGAGGCATTTGAGCTCCGTGTTCCACACCAGCCTCAGGAAGAGGGAGCAGGGGCTGTGGGCTCAGCTGCAGCCTCGGAGATCCCCAGGAAGCAGGGATGGGAACACCGC
Organism: Callaeas wilsoni; assembly: GCA_013398955.1. NCBI lineage: Eukaryota > Metazoa > Chordata > Aves > Passeriformes > Callaeidae > Callaeas > Callaeas wilsoni. The sequence goes on from VWPU01016405.1 coordinate 16,201, forward strand.
TCCCTTCCCCAGGGAGATGAGCTTCTCCCACCTCTCCCACTCTGGGGAGTCCAGAACCCGCAGGTCCAGCCTGGCCTGCTGCCATGGGATGTTTGCCCTGCAGAAGTGCAGGCTCTCCTTGCTCTCCTGGGCATTATATCTCGCTCCATGCCCCTGCAGACCCCCTGGAAGCAGCAGGGTGCTCGTGCCCCTCACCTCCTGTGTCAGCGCTTGTCTGTCCATGCCAGTGACAGCAAACCCATCGCCAGCATGCAGGCAGGAGAAACACAACCACAACACACAAGCACAAAGACCTCGGGATCGTTTTCCCTGGGAAGCACAGCCCAGTCCTGCAGGCCAGTGCATGGTTGTGATTTACCGAAGCAAAAACTGACCTACACGTGCACACGCTGAGAAAACTTCTGCAGGGACTTGCAACACTCAGACCACCATTTCTTCGGAAAATCAAAGTCAGAAATCCTGAAGAAAAGGGCAAAATGATTTTGCAAGACCATGACCAATTTTTTTCCTGTGGTTTGGGATCTGTGAACTGCCTCATGTGCTACAAATGCCAAACCCAGGCAAGGCTGATTGTCCCATTCCACAACACTGCCTCGAAGCTCCTGCTGGGACGAGGAACCTCGTGTTGTCAACACCACGCACAACTCTTCCAGAATGCAAATCTTCAGCTGGACACCCCACTAAACTGCAAAAATAATCCCAGTCTACCCCAACTGAAAAACAATTATTGATAAATGTTGTATTTCTTAAGGAGCAGATCTCAACGTCTCCAAACCCATGTCAGACAGACGCCCACAGAGGTAATTTACTGCACTTTCCTGTCCTGCTTCTAAAAGAGGTGGAGACTGCATCTTACAGTCTTCTAAATCTGACTTTATTACAGGTACAACAGAGTTTGGTATGTTCAGCAAAACCTGTATTAGCAGTTTTATGGTTTTTTATGTTTTTATGTTCTTTTAATCGCTGACATGGAATGTAAATAGTTTCCTCAATTGCTGCATACTTCCCATTCCTGCAGGAAGGCACACCCTTCGACAAAGATTAAGAGAATAGAAAGTTAAATCCCTGTTTACTAAAGGAATTAAATTCTCCTCTAGTTACTGGAACACAGCAACCTGTGCGTGGGGGATCTACACACTCTTCTCAAGGACAGGTTTTCAACAACTGAGGAGCCTTAAAAATAATACAAAGGAAGCTCAAGATTTGGGCTTGATGTCGAATAATAAAGTGAACTGGAATTCATCACAGCTGGGTAACATTAGGGTTCATCCAAATGACTGGGAATAAAAAGCATCTTGCATTGTTTTACTCCAGAGGACTAAAGAGGTGCCCCATGGTTTTCCATTGATCTTGTCCATCCCCAGCCTGAGGCAGGATGTCCCCAGCCTCCCCTGGACATTTGCTTTCACAGGCACATTCCTTCCTCCTAGCACATAAAACTGCATCGCTCACGTCCATGCTCTCTCTATTAAACTGAAAAAAAATACCTTTGTGGCTTTGATTCCCCAGCGGGGGAACCTACAGAACTCACAGATCCTTGGGAACAGTTATAAAAAGTTTTCCCTAGGTTGAGAGTGATCTTTGGTTTGCCTTTGACAAACAGCACGCAGTTGTCCTGATCTGGATTCCCACGATATATCCTTGAGATTCTCTTAGAGGAAAATGGAACACTTGTGGGGTAGACAAAGACTTTGAAGACTTTTTCCATTTGTCATGGACTTCCAGAGCAGCGATTTCATTCCCGTATGGTTTCGTATCCCTTTAAAAACTCTGCTCATGGGACCATGTCTGCAGCAGCCCCTGTATCCCTCTCTGGAATCTCATGGGCATGAGCAGGATTTGCCAAGAGCACGTGGAAAAAGATGCACACGGAAAAAGATGCACACAAACACAGGCTCAAGCCCAGCGCTGGTCCTGGGCCTCATGAACTGCACAACCATCCCATCATCAGCCCCTGGCCAGCAAACCCAGAGAGCTCCATTTAACATTCCAGCAGGAGTTAATCCCAAAGTCCAAAGTTAATCCCAAAATTAATCCCATTCCTGATGGACATTGCATGGAGCAAATCATGGGTGCAGGCAGTGTTAGGAGGGATGAGTCCTCCCAAAAAAATTCCAGAGACTGTAGGATATTCCAGATTACTGTAAATAAAAGGCCTTACCACAGGAAAGGAGGACAAATCCAAGAGAAATACACAGGAAAACCCTGAGAGGCAACACATCCATTTTCAGCCCCACATAAATGCACACAACCATAGAGATTCTTGCTCTATCAGCAATGCACAAATACCCATAATCCAAATTGGAACCAAACTCTCTTGTTAGGGGACTCTTTATAGGGGACCAGTGGCAAAACTGGCCTCAGGTTAATTTTAAACCATCAATTTTAAAATTATAACCCTCCTCCAAGAATACAAAGTGACCGTGCAGCAGGGTACTTACTCATTCCTCTCCAGATCGATGACCAGATGTTTATTTTCAGCTTGAATTACAAACTGCAGCAGGGCTGGGTGGTTCTGAAACACAAACAGAGTTGGTTGAGTCCAAACCCAGAGCCCATCATCCTGCACCCGGCTCTGCCAGGGAAATGGACACAGCATGGAATGGTTTGGCTTGGAAGGGATCTTAACAACCATTAATTCCCATGGGCAGGGACACCTTCCACTGTCCCAGGGAGCTCCAAGCCCCATCCAACCTGGCCTTGGACACTTCCAGGGATCCAGGGGAAGCCACAGCTTCTCTGGGCACCCTGTGCCAGGGCCCCCTCATCCTCACAGGGAACAATTCCTTCCTAATAGCCAAGACGTATTTCAGATTTTGAAGATGCATTTCAAGCTTTTCATAAGGCATAATTAAGTTTTATCTTAAAAGAAAAAAGAAGTGGTGTTGCAGCAATTAAGGTCATAGAATATCCTGAGTTGACAGGCACACATAAGGATTGTCAAGTGCAAAAAGTGTGAAGTATCAATAAAAATATGGTCAACAGTGTTATCAAGTATCTCTGTGACAACAATAGACAAAGCATTTATGCATATACAAGCATGTAAGAGAATTTTCTAAACAGGACACCAGCAGCAGAGCCCACGGAAATCCCAGTTGTCCTCCAGCATGGACCAGGACATCTGGATTGCATTTTCAGGCACCTATCATGACTGTGTGCAGTCTTCATATTGCCTTTCTCCTGATTATAAAAACCAAGTTCTATTTCGTCTCAAGCATCCAAAGGTAAATCAAATAATTTGGGGGGGGGGGAGCTGTGAGAGAGGATCTGAAGCAGTGGAGGCCTAAAAACTTACAGGAAGGGGCAGTGCACCTACACAAGCTCTGGAAACTGCACTTCCAAGGAGAAAGCACAGTTTGCAATGTGCTGGCTACTCTTAATCCAAAAGACTCCGCTCACATATATTTTAAAAGTGTTTACATTTAACTTACGTTTCATTAAACAAACTCACTGGATTGCACGACAGCATTTCCTTGTTTGAAATTCCAACAGTAGCTCCATAAATCAGCTGTTCCCCTGCACACTCAAGGTGCTTTTCTGGAGATTTATGTCAGCCAATTGCAGCAAGATCATTTTAGGGTTCTAGTGTTTAACTGATTTATTGAGGAATGTGCCTGAATTCGGGATTGCTACAGCAGAGCCCCGGTGGAGCCACTGTGGCAGACAGAGCATCCTCGCCCTTGGAATGCAGCAATTTTCAAATTGTTTGAAAAATTAGAGATGTTTATTAAAAAGCGAAATTATTGGGAGGCTGTCATAGACTAAACAAAATTGTTCAAATGAAAAATAGCTGAGAACTCCCCAATGCTCTCAGGCTTTATTAAGCCCAGACTGGGAGTGAGATGCCATTGCTTTATCCAAAGTGTCCTGCTCGTGCGAATCCAAACGTGCTTTCCCAGCACCAGCAGTGAAATTCTGCATCTCTGTGAACTCTGCAGAAACCAGATCCCACTAGAATGCTAAACAAATGCTTCAGACTATCCTTGGCACTCAGCAAACACATGGGAGTCATTTATTGGCATGAATATTTAGAAGCAGTGTTGATTATGACTTTAATATTAGTGCATTGCTTCCAAAACCCGTGAGATCTACAGAATATGGAGTTTTGAGAGAGCAAACCACAATTAATTACAATATAACACAGTAAATAATTAAGATATTGCAGTGGCACAAATGGATTCTTTTCAGCTGACGGCCCTCTTAATATGGAAATGCCAACTATGTTTATTCATGAGTTCACAGTGGTACTTATTTGACAGTCAATTGATGTTGGTAAAGTTGCAAAGTTAAAAAAGCAGCTGCAGAATAGAACAGGCTGTTACAAGACCAAATCATCTCTCAGAGAATTCCTAAAGCTGAAACTTCTTATCATGGAGCACAATAATGGCCCCAGTTACGGATGCTGCATCGCTTTGCACAAGACCCAGGTTCAGAATCTTGCTTCACCATCGATTTTTTCTTTCAAACAAATGGCTCATTTCCTTCTTTTCCATCTGGGAGGAGATGAGACTATACTTTTTCTTAGGCTGACTGGAATTCATAAGCACAAATACAGCAAAAATTACCCGCTGCACAGGTGTTAGGGTGACTGCAAACAGAAACACTTGAAATTATAAACTTCTAATGGTAAAGAAAAATGAGTGTCTTTCAGAAAGGGCATTTGAGGTTTGTGTTTTGGGTTTTCCTCCTCTTTTTTTTTAATCTATACTCTCGTGAAATTTATTCAGAATTTTTGTTCGTTTAGGCTTTTTTTGGGTTTTTCTTGCAGTGGTTGTGCAGTCTCCCCTAAAGTATTTGCACATTTCTGCCACAAACCCTTAAAAATTCATTTTAAATCCCATTAAACACTGCGATACCCTCCCCTTACAATCAATATTTTCAAAACTGAGTTGCAGGGTGAAATGGGAATGACTATAAATACAGATATTAGAGCACTGCTTTATATTTTCCTCTCAGAATAATCGAAAAAGCACCTTGTGGGGGTACAGAGTCTCCTGCTCAGAACATGTGAGAAAGAGCCACTTGTTGTAAGTCTTCCTTAAGAACCAAAAAAATAATTTCTATGTTGGTGCCCCAACTTATTCCCACACTGATTCCTTTAAAATTGTTGACTGTGGGAGCCAAGTGAACCTGATGAGGGTGGCATTATTTAAGCCACAATGAAGGATTTTGTATGGTTCTACCTTTCTTCTCCACACACTGAATTTTTCTAGTTCTCTCCTAAAACTGCAGTTTGCTGTTTTCCTTTTTGGCAATGGTTTTTTTTTGTGGCATAAGAGAAGATTTCATCAGTGCACACAACCTTTTCCCTGATATCCTAAGATCCCAAACTGACTTCAGGATGATTGAAGTAGGAATCTCCATAACTTTTCCCTCTTGTTTAGAGGATTTACTTCCAAAATCTGCATCAAATTGTATCAAAAAAAAAAAAAAAAAAGCATTTTCCCCCTTAATTTGCTTCTTCCTTTGGTTTGAAGTGATGTTAGTTAAAGTCAATATTCTGAAGGAAATAAGTGAAATGTCAAGGTGAAGCAAGAATTCTCACTGATAAAGCAGATTAAAAAAATTAATGAAGTTAAGAAAGAGAAATATCTACTTGATTAACTAGAAGAGACAGCAGCCTATTTCTGAGTCAGAAAAGTTCTGCAGCAAAACTACTTTAACTAGTACATGTATTTAAGTACTACTTTTATTTTTTTCCTTTTTAAATCACATTGATCTTCATATAGAAAGAGAAAAGGAAAGATAGTTTAGGGATTAAGGGCTTTCCCTGTGAACGTGGGGATGGTGTTGGGAATACTGTCTAATAATAATGATATCTAGCCTCAAAATAACCCATTTTTATTCCTGAAACACTTGTGGAGAAGATACATTTGGAGAAGATTTGTTCACCTTGGTGGGATGCCCATTCTGAGATTTGAATGCGAAGGAGTTGTCACTGAGCAAAATGTTAACTATTGCTGGATCCCCCCTTCCTTTGGGCTGGGATCCCACTGCAGTGCTGTGAGCTTTTCCCCTCAGATGCCCTGCTGGGGTTGGGAGAGAACATTCCAAGTCATTTCTTATTACATTTGAAGAGCAGAAAACTGATGGAATGGAGAGTCCTAACACATCTGTTGTTGCAAATTTCTCTCTATAGAAATAAAGGGTTTTATTGGATTGAGATAGATGAGTTAGATCAGCACACACAACTTTAAAAAAATTCTAGCAATTACAAAACAGAAATAAAGGGAAATATCTACAGATAAGGAGAGGAGTGAAAATGAACTCAAACCAGCAGCATTTGTTTGGAAACAGAAATGCATTTTCAGCTGTATCCGGTGTGCAAATCCGCTGTTTGAGGATAGAGATCAGCACAAGAATAGAACCAAAAGGGGTCATTTTGCTTCTCTGGTTTCAAAGTTTTAAATTATATCCTGACAAGGCCAGACTGAAATAGGCAGGTTTGTTAAATCCAGCAAAGTGGTTTCCAGGCCCTCCAGAGCTGGTATGAACTTTGCTAAACCCAACCCTGCAACAGGCTCAGCTTTGCCTGCAGCCAAGGTGCCCTAGCCCCATGCAGTGCTGGAATGGCTCAAAATTGGTAAGACAGAAAGGAAAAAATAATAATTATGAGAAGAATTATGGATTGTAATTAGTTGTATGCAACGTAGCTCCTGGCATTCCACAGGGAGCTAAATGAAAACGCAGCAAACCCTCCCCTCACAGAGTGCCACATTCCATAATCAGCTGCCTGGGCTTCGGTTTGAAGACAGAAATCACATCAAGTCAAACCAGATTCAGGGATTGGATAGACAAAGGATTCTACCGAGGGATCATTTGGGAGCATTTCTCCATCTGCAGTTTTAAAGTGTGCTAAAACCACTGATGTTTGCTGGAGGAGTAAGGCCCGCTGTGGAGAGACCCCGCCGGGAGCAGCGTGCCCAGCTCTGGGGCAGGATATGGACATGGAGCTGCTGGAGGAACCCTCAGGAGCCCACGAGGATGAGGAGGAGCTGGAGCCCCTCTGCTCTGGAGCCAGGCTGGGAGAGCTGTGGGTGCTCACCTGGAGAGGAGAAGGCTCCAGGGAGAGCTCAGAGCCCCTTCCAGGGCCTGAAGGGGCTCCAGGAGAGCTGGAGAGGGAATTGGGACAGCGGCGTGGAGTGACAGGACACAAGGAATGGCTTCCCAGTGACAGAGGGCAGGGTTGGATGGGATATTGGGGAGAAATTCCTCCATGTGAGGGCAGGGAGGCCCTGGCACAGGATGCCCAGAGCAGCTGGGGCTGCCCCTGGATCCCTGGCACTGCCCAAGGCCAGGTTGGACGGGGCTTGGAGCACCCTGGGACAGTGGAAGGTGTCCCTGCCCATGGCAGAGGAGTTGTGCTAGATGACCTTTAAGGTCCCTTCCAACCCAAACCTTCCTGTGATTCCATGATCCTATTTATTTTCGCCTCCATGATCCTGAAAACAGAAATTCCAACACAAAAAATGTGGGTGATGAGTTTGTTATGTCCTAAGCACGGCTCTGGAAGTTAAGGGCTTTTGAGCTGTGTCAGGTAGTCACATTCCACACACATACAGATGTTTTGTCTTGTATCAGAAGAGTTAACACCAGGAATTAGAAACTGAAGAAAGAGTCCATTATTTCCAGTAGGGAAAAATTCCACGCCATTTTTTGCTATCTATATGAAAATACCTTTTATTTCCCTCATTTATCACACACTGACGTTCTGCATTGGTGCTAAAGGTGTATTTACAGTATCAGATCTTTGGGCTGATACTATTCCTTTTCTATCTGTAAAACACAAAAAGGGAAAAGCTGGGAAATCTTTAAGAAATAAAGTCACTCAGGGAATCCTACCATGGAAATTGGAACTCAATCCAACAAATGCAAGCTGTCTACAAACTATATACATTTAACATAATTACAACCTGCAACGAATGCTGTAAATTGTATGTAATGCTCTTAAATCTATAAATATTTCCTGGTTTTCTTTTGGCTTCAGTTTAGCAGTGAACACAAAGTGCAGCATTTTCTGCAAACACCTCCAAGGCCAAGCGATATTTCATGTGCGGAACATGAAAAGCATAAATATTTAATTCGTGTGGTTTTGCAGCTTCCTGGGGGCAACAAATTCAGCTGTGCTTTCCCTGCTCTGAGATGAGAAGGAGGCAACCCTGTGGCTGCTTCTAATGAGCACCAACTAAGAGAACAGAGCCTTTTGCAGTTGTTTTTTTATTTCCCTTAATGGCTTAGCAAAGACTCCCAAGCCCTTAACAAATTGGCTGAGCCAGTCCAATAATGTAGGAAACCAAAGAACTTCCAAGTTGGTCCCCAAGTTTATTTAAAAGTGATTATTTGAAAGCAGAATTATCAGATTTTTGCTTTCTTGCTGACCATACAAAGAGATGAAAGGTTCCTCTCTCTGGAAGGCACAATTGCTAAATTTGTTTTCCTTTTTTTGATTTTTTTGTCCTCTTTTTCTTACCTCCTATAGCAAATCAATCTGCTAGTTGGAGATAGTCAGGCTTTTCCACCCTCTCCTTTTCCTGCTCCCCACACTCTCAGATTATAAATCTATGGAAGTTTTATTTATATATATATATATATNNTATATATATATAAAATTTATGTATGTTTTAAAACCTGCTGCCCCACATGATGTGGCAGAACCCATTAGAGATGAGGTCCTAAAGCAACTTTTCTGCCCCTTCCCTGGCTTCCTTACAGGAATCACGGAATGGTTTCAGCTGGAAGGAACCTTTAAAGATGATCCAGTCCAATCCCCCTGCAAAGAGTAGGAACACCTCCCACCAGCTGACAGAAAACCCCACCATGGAGCTCATGGGATGCAGGTAAAAGAGGAGCACTTGGGAACGATCCTAATTTGGGAAACTTCTCTTCATAAGCTAAAACCACTTTCAACTAAAATGAAAAATATCAATATTTCTGTGTGCTGCCTCTAGAGCAGTGGCAGTGCCAGCCTCTGTCCATCAGGGTGTTTGGCAGCATCTGCTGAAGGTCCTGTGAATCTCTATATCTCTGGAAAGACCCGTTTAAACTCCCACCTCCTTGCTCACTCTTGGTGTCCCAGGATCCCTATCCAGAGTTAAAAATCCAAGCAAACAACACTCAAGAAAGAGGAAACTGAGAAGTTCATTGTGCCAGACCAAAATCGATAAAATTACACAGCTCTAGCTCCCCAGTTCCTGCTTTCCATGCAGGAATACAAAGCTAATGACTGCTCCTGGAAAGGGAAAGCATGCTTACATCTTAGCTACATCCTTTCTGTGAGCTATTCCTGATTTACATTTTTTAAAAAATCAAAGGATAACCAGGCTAAAACATGTTCAAAATGTCATAACATCGAGAAGCAAACATTTCAGGAGCAAATCCAAAATAATTGGTTTGATGTCTGAAAGAAATCTGCACCTTGTCAGGCTATGTTGTGAATTTATTCAGTATCAATAAAAAGTCAGGCATAAAACCTGAATTCAACCTTTACACTATAGTGTCATGATCAAGAACTGAGGTTACATTAAGATATATTTAGGTGCATTTGACCAGCTAAACAGGGATTAGCAGCAAATTTTCAGCTTTATACTTAAAAAAAAAAAAGAGTGAAATAAATTCTTCCTTTTTAATTAAATCCAAGCAGTGCAAATAGGGCAGCCTTGATTTTTACAGCAACTCTCCAATTATCCTCTGAACTACAGCGGTTAAAAATAGGTCAAAATCAATATTCCCTTTTCAGGACAAACCTTGCAACAAAAAAATCTTTGAAAGATTCTCAAAAACAAGCTCCGAGAACAAACATGAGTGAATTATGAAAAGACAACTGGTGCTGCCAACGTTTTGAAAGAGCCGATGGGGAGCGAGCTCCGGGATCCTCCTGCTCAGGATGCGGGCTGGGAGAGGGATGAGTGCTGGAACACAAACCAGCCAGGGGAGGCATGGAAGCCTTTCCTGAGGCTTTGCAGCAGGATGGATGCAAACCAGCCCAAAGCAGCCTTTGGTGTTGTCTTGGGGTGATTCTATGACCATTCTGTATTCCCCATCGCCTGCTTGATTTCTAGTGTACCTTTAAATTGCAAAGAAAAAAGAGAGAAGCCGAGAGAACTCTTCAAAGCGGCCAGCTTGACCTTGCAACTAAAATGTTTTGCATTCTTTTCTCTTCCAATTCTAACAACATTTAGTTAGTTAGAAAATTTTTGCTCTCTAATCTCTTCAGCTTTCAGCGGAGAAGGAACTGTGATCTGCCTCAGCGGCTTCTTTTCCTTTTTAGACTGTTTTTGGCTTGCTTTTCATCTGAAACCTCCTGTCATCTCCAGACCTGCTCGGCGGGTCCCTCCAAGGGGGATCGTCGGACCCGGCCTGGCCCGGCCCAGCTCAGGACTGCACGTTTTACCTACAAAAAAAACTCTAAAATCCATAGTCCTCTTTTAAGGGACAGGGGAGGGGGCTTCAATATCCTTTTTCCCGTGACAGCCGAAGACTCTGTTTTGTTAAATAAATAGTTTTTTTCACTTTCACTCGAGAAATTATTTTTCCCAAACCTGTAAGAGAGGTGCTGCCGTGGCCTGCTTGCCTGGCAGGCAAGAAAGAGAGAGAAAAACGCCCCTCTCGAGTTGTTTCCTCCCAAATTTGTGTCCAAACTGGCACAGGTGTGTATTTATTGCCCTTCCCTGAGTGCCTGGTGACCTGCGAGGAGCCTGCTCCCCATCTGAGGGTGGGGGATTCCTTGGATTCACAGGCCACAAAAAAAGGAAGACAGGAAAATGCAACGGCATATGGTTTGGACTGAATGGAGACGACTGCACCAAAGTGCGAACTTGATTTTGTAGTAAGAACAAGCAATAAAAATAATAATAAAATACGTTTGCTTTTAGCCAGCCCTCATTTACTGCGCTGTATCCCAAACACACCATCTCTGTCAAAGGCTGTTTCTACAAATCTATCCAAGATCCCCAAATTTGCTCATCCAGGTACTGATGTGAGTCCATGGAGCGCAGGACTTCCCACCCAGCCCAGCAGGACCAGCAGCAGGATCTGAGCTTGGAAGCAGGTCAAGAGCAGCAGAGCTTTTGAATCCAAGCCTGATGGAAGGGTGTGTTTGCTAGCACATCCCATTCCCTCAACTGGCCGGAAAGGCTGGACCCTGCCTGTGCTCTGACACCCTGAGGGGGTGGCCAGGAGGTTGATTGATTGCACCAACACAGATCTGAGTTTTTGAAAGATCCGGAAATATAAAGGTCTTTTTAATAGTAGAAAAAAAAAAACCCAAGCAAATCAAAAAACTTGTTGAAGAGTCTGGTTAAAAAAAGGGCTGAAAAGATGAATCCTCCCCTATATTTCTGTTCCTTACTGTAGTCGCAGAATCACAGCCTGGTTTGGGTTGAAAAGGACCTTAAATCCCATCCAGTCTCACCCCCTGCCACGGGCAGGGACACCTTCCACTATCCCAGGGTGCTCCAAGCCCCATCCAGCCTGGCCCTGGACACTTCCAGGGATGTTGCCCCGAAAGGATAAAGTAGAAATACTCTGTGAGTTTCTGGGGGAGTGTCTGTGTGGCCTTATATTCAGAAAAGGCAGCTGGATACCTCATGGCCTTAGAGATTTGAGAAGCTCGTGGCAGCTCCTGCTCGTGGCAGCCTTTACTGTCACCTCTGCACCACGATGGGTCACTCTGATAGATATATAACTCCTGAAAACTTCAAGCCCAGGATCAGACGATTTTCCCTGCCTCAAAACCAGCCCAGAAGCTGTCCCAGGAATGAAACAACCTGGAGCTGGCTCAAAGGAAAGCCACAGTCATTGTCCAGTATTCACAGCACATATGAATCCCAACTGGTCGCTGTGCTATCAGACAGATGGGAGCAGAGAGCACCTCTTGGTTGGAATCCATTATGTGCTGCTTAAACAAGAAAACAAACACGCCTGGGCTGGAGAAAATTGTGACAAAACACAACTTAATGGTGCTGGCAGGCAGGAAGCAATTGCACTGGGGCTGGGTAGCCTTGGTTATGGAACAGAACTCGCCGTGGATGGTCCTTTGCAATTTGGGTGATTATAATGGGAGTGAGCAGCTGCTGATATTTCCCTATTTGAAATGTAAGTGGGCTTCCTTGAGGACTGTGCTGTGCAAATTCAGCGGATCCTGTTTGGGTTGTTCCTATCTAGAAAAGTAAAATTCCTCCTCTGTGTAAGGACGCTGGGGGCTGTGACCTCCTTTACCAGGAGTTTGATTACAACATCACATTCTCCCCGTGTGCTCGAAAAGCCAAGGTCAGGCACGGACCATGTCGAAGGCTTCATCAGCTCGTTACCCAGTGTAATTAGATTTTCTGCACCTTACTCCCTTTGTCCCACCATGCTTCCTGAGAGCATTCCCAGCTAACAGCTCTGCATTTTCCCACCCACACGTCCTCTGTTTTATAATGGAGCTGGAGCTGAGCAGCCAACCTGACCCTCCTTGGAAACATCTCCCCTTCCACACACCTCATTATTGCAGCCATCACTTGTGGACGTGCTGTGCACTGTGGGGGAGGAGAATTATGATGAGAATGACTCCTAAATTTCCAATGATAAGAAATGGCCTGTCCTCCATGTCCTATCTGCTGATGTTCCCCTCAGCAGGAGCTGCCTGGGGAGGGCACAAGCAGAGGAGCCCCAGGTGTCACACAGGGATTGTGGCACAAGGTGTGTGTGTGTCTGCTGGGGGAGCAGCAGAACAGAACTGCATTTCAGGGATAATACAAAATAAAATCCGTTCTGAACTGCCAGAATCGTTATCTGAGCCACTCCTCACACCTCTCAGTGTTGCCTGCAGCAGTGCCAGGACAGAGGTTCTCCCCATCCGTATGGAAGGGTTACAAAGCCATGGAAAACCAAACCCAAGATCCCATTCCGAAGGCTCAGCAAACTGCCACAGAGAGAAATAACGAGGAATTCAGTAGGAACTGTGTCCACTGAGACACAAACAGAGGTGGCCACCCATTTCCCTGAACTGAAAGTCAACTCCGAGTGCTTCAAGAAAGCCCATAAATTATCCTATCACTGAAAGAGGATTTCAGATGCTTTTTGTTTCCCGTCAATACAAATCTGGCTGGGCTCAGTGAGTTCTATTGAATGCACATGTATCTCCTTCAAGCCACATTTCATGCTCTCCAAACATCTCCCTCTAAATTAAATCCTTTCATATTCCTTGAAAAGCTCAGTCCTTAATTAGGAAAGATTTTCCATTTTCATTAATTCATTCGATTTCAAGATTTTGAAGCCAAAGTAATTGCAACTAAGTGAAACTTACTGAAAGGCAAAAAGATACAATCAGTTTGAGACAATGAGAAAACTCAGAATTTTTTTTGAATGCAAGGGTTGGCCTAAATGTCCCGGCTAAACTGAATTCTCAGCAATGCTACACTCTCCAGAGAAGCAGTGATAGATGTTTTGCTTCTCTGAATGAACTCGGAGGGTTGGCTAGATTAATACTTGAATAACTTAATTTATTTGGCTTAATTTATATGCTGTTCTCCACTTTCAGAGCCTCCCTCTCCCCCTCAGTCACACAGTTCCACTGCGCCAGGCCTGTGCCAAGATCTCTGAGCTCAGGCTTCGTTCTCCCCAAACATCTTTCCCTATTATGTGGCTCAGATTATATCTTCTGCGCTAATTTGTTATTGCAGTCGCAGATTTGCTTCTGGATTCCAGTCCCCTTCTGCATCCCAAACACTGGAATGCAGAGCAGGAGTGAGGAGTCGGGGTCTGATTTCCACTCTTTCAAACCACAGTTTGCCTCTGATGATTTTTTGAGGATGACGAATGAGTCGCACATAGGCAAATAAAATATTAACATTTCTTAAACTAATGAAAAGGGCGATTTCACCCCACTCTTGGGCTACTCGAGATAACTTGACAAACTTCCCAAAGCTGCACTTCCAAGACACATGAATCATTTTTATATCCTGGAATGTGCCCTAAGAGAAAGAAGGATCCGAAGATTTCCTAGTAAAGTAAATTATACTGGAACCTGCGGGCAGCATCTCACATTTGTCTGCTTAATTAGAAAAAGACTTTGCCCAGACATACCCCACCTATACAGTGACATTCTTGGAGAAAACAAATGACACAAAGTAGTGTGGAAAGCACAGTAAATTTATCTCAGAAAGCTCACCCTAGAACAAAAACACATGTTGTGTTCTGACTGATACCCAGAGGTTTAAAGTATTGATGACCAGTATATTTCTTGCCACAAAGACAAAACACAGATAAAAATGCTGTTACCATCAATATCCACACAAAAAAACCCCGTATACAAAAATATCTATTCATGATAAAATGTATTTTAAGATATCTAAATTGGTTATAGAGTCCATTAAGCGTCTAATTACTCTTGGAGATAATTTAAGTATTTTCAATTGCTATCTGAACTTATAGAAAATATGTTTCTTTTCACGTTTCCCATATGTTCAATAAGAATAAGCTATAAAAAAATATTTCTAGAACAACCTCTTCCATGACATATTAGATAATCCTGTGGCTCTCAAAAAATAACCCCTGGATCAAGGTTATATAAATTGATATTAAAGCTCAGCAAAGCTCTGCTTTACACTAAATCATCGAGAAATAGGACAGCCTTTCTTCATCGAAGGGCACGAGGTAAAAAACTGAAGACGAGGTAAAAACAGATAATCAATTATTTCAGTTGGTTTCAGGGTTAGTGCTGAAATTTTCAGCCCCTTAGAGAAAACCCAAAAATCAATAGAGCACAGAATTTTGAGATAACAAAGAAAGAAACATCTCAAAGGTATTTGCAACATGTGATAAAAGTATAAAGCAAAGTCTGCTCTCACCTTCAGAGTGCAAATGAACAGGAATATTCCTGAGTCTGCTCTGAACTGACTGCACAGGGGTGGGCAAGAGGGAAAAATCCTGCAGAAGGCTCAGGAACCATCTCCATTTCCCACCCTCAGCCCCATGGAGCAGAGCAGCAAAGAAAGAACAAGCAGGAACGGAACTCTGCAGCTCAGCACATGCTGGAGTCCAATGTCCACAGGGACTGTGGGAAAAGGGACTTGACAGGAGCTTGGGAATAATGGGAGAAAGCAGCAGTGGCCCTGTGGCTGAGATGAGGAGCTAAAACCTTTATTTAAATTGTTCCTTATGGAATCAGCTCTCCTTCCGAGAGCCTCCTGTGCAAAACCTGGGCTGCCACAGCATCCCATCCTGAGAGAGGACTCTCCATCCACCCTCCCGGACAGCTCTCAGCTGCTAACAGACCCTTCACTCCTGTATTTACAGTGTTTCCCCCTCTTCTCAGCCCGTTTTTTGTACAATCCCACTCTACTTTTGCTTCCATCCCCAAAACCAGAAGCCAATGACTTAGCAAGGTAAGAGAGAACTGCAGCACAACACAAAATTTAACAGGATCTTCCAGAGCCACAGCTCCCACCCTCAACCAAACCTCTTCAAGTAATAAATATCCCAACCTCCACGGCCTCCTGATCCACCTCTCTGATTTCAGTGTCTACCCTTGAATTAAAAACAAACTTTAATAGAACGAAAGGCTGAACTTCTGCTGAAGAATTAAAGGAGTTAATGTTTTAATTGTCTATGTATTATTTAGTCTGGTTCTAAGTTGTACAAAACCGATAATTACAAGAGAAATAAAAGCTGTTGTGCACCCATTTTTCACCCTCAGCAGAAAAGTGTTTCCTATGAAGTTTCAGGTATTTAAATATCCAGAAAAATCCAAATCTTATCCCTTGAAACGCAGAGATGGCAAAGTTCACAAAGAAGGTTTTCATGAAGCAGAAAGAACCATCTCCACATCGAATCATAGAAAATGTGGCTTGTGGGACCTCAGAGGTTCCTGCCCCATGTCAGGATCAGCTACACCACTCTCATTAGCAGCTCTTTCCCTGGCTTTTCTGAAACTCCAGCACACTCAGAGACCTTTGGGCCTCCCCTCCTCATGACATGCATGTAAATACATCCTTTTCTCATTATCTTTATTACTGAGCTCTTCCTTGCAGCCTTGTAAGGCCATTCTTCTTGTCCCTGCTAGACAGGAGCATATCTAACAGTGACACACAAACTAATTACTGCCTCTTGTTTCCCTGCAGCCATTTACGCCCTGCAAGATCCATCACGGCCCTGCTCAGCCTCCTCCTCTCCACGCTGGTGATAGCATGAGGTTAAAATGTTCCTAAAATTGTGGTAGCTAAAATGGGCCTTGGAAACGAAAGTGGGCATTGTCTTTACTAGAACCCTGCGAACCTACGCCTGTGTACCCACCTGCACAGTAGATGATGTTAAATGTGATAATTACTTAGTACATATCAAGCATTATCTTTACTAGAACCCTGTGAACCTACACCTGTGTACCCTCCTGTACACTAGATAAGAAATGCTGAGGGGAGAGGGGGCTTAAAGTCATGCTTGAGCAAAAACAATACGCACAATAGAACAATATCAAGTTAATAATCAACATATGATTATGTAAAGAAAGAGTATAAAATGTGTCCAGCTCGAATCCATGTCGGAGTCAGATTTGGGTTTGTCTGTACCCCTGATTCCCAGAGCTCTTCAATAAAAGCACCTGCATATAATCATCCTGTGATTATGTGTTTCCACGCTAACACTGGCAGCCCCAGGCCCTTGCTCCTCACCACGGCCATGGTTTCTCCAGCCATTCCAGGCTCTCCTTCCCGTGCTCTCCTGGGTGAGTTATCGCTCTCATTTCTTTTCATGACTGTTTCCTTTCAAGTAATTATTCAAGGAGGAGCTATCATGAAACCCCTCCAGTCCCCCAGGGCTGAGTCTCTTGTGAGATCCAGTGCCTCATGTCTGATCCTGAGCCTCCCACCCCCACGTCGTTAACCGCTGAACCTTGCAAGAGTTTAGGTTGGAAAAGACCTCCATGACCATGGAATCATTCAGGGTGGAAAAGACTTCTCAGATCATGCAGTCCGACCCTTAATCCAGGACTTCCAAGGCCACTGTTGGCCCATGTCCCCAAGTGCCACATCTACGCAGCTTTTAAATGGCTCCTGGGATGGCGACTCCGCCACTTCCCAAGGAGTGAACAAGGTGCACCCCACTGTTGCTCCTGAGCCATTCGACCTCGCTTTTTGTTTTTCCAGACAGCAAGAAGTCCAACTTCTCACTGAGATATGCACCTAAACTGCTGAATTACCACCCCTTTACCAAAAAAAAAGCCTTAATGCTGCACTTGTCGCTTATTTAAATTACATTCGACTCCATGACAGTATAAAACTTTGCTGTTATAAATAACATATTGTTGACATACTGCACCAGACTGGGGGTTTTTGTACTCCCAAGCCATATAAGCTGGCAGAATAAAAAGAGAAAGGCCCCTGGGAAGGTTCAGGAGCGTCCCTGTAAGTAGGAAGTGGTTCCCAGATAGGGGAGCCATTGTGGTATCCTAAAATGTCAGTGAACACGGTGTGCTCAGAGCAGGGCTTTGAAGCACAGGAGCCAGGCAGAGCCTTCTGGCAGGTTTAAAAGTATATCCAGCATTTCTGGAAATTTTCCTCCAGGCTCATCAACATATAAATAGCGAAGGGCTCTGCAGGGGTTCCACCCTCTGTGCTGATTTCCCGAAGCGATGAGGGAAGGAGCCTTTTAGGGCCGTATCCCAGCCTAAATGAGAAGTCTTGATCACCAGAAGACTGAAGAATTTCAGAGAGGAACTCGGCCAACTCCTCAAGGGGCACAAGAAAATAACATTTGAGGATCGAATAAATCGGTTACACTTAGGGAAAGAATTAGGAAGAGCAAAGATGCCCTGTGTGCACTCATCCCGAGGGATTCCTGAGCTGCCTGCGCCTGCATTGTTCCCCTCAGACAGCAGATACTTGTTTCTACATTGAAGATGTTTTTAAATAAACCTAAATTTCATGATGCATTTGATAAAGGAGTTATAGCAGCTGCACCCTCCCTCCCCCAAAACAACTCCATCAAGCTGTAGTTTGCAAATGAAAATTCACAGATAAGAACACCTTGAACACACAAACTTTCCCTGAGGCTAAATACGAGTTATTTCCTCTCCCTGCAGCAAGGCTGTGACGGTGACATTGCATCGATAAACAAGCTCCCTAAAATGGAAGGAGCAAATTTGTGCACTCCAAGGGATGCAGAGGAATGATTTTGTGGGATAGGCAAAGACAGCAATAAATCGCTCTGACTTTATTTTATGCTGAATTAATTTCTCACCAAGTTAGGTGCCAGCCAGCGCACAAAAAGGACAGAGCATGAAAACAACTTCACCGTTGTTCATGAGGAACTTTTGAAACTCTTATTGCTCTGGCAAGGAAATATCTGTATATAATATAAAAATATAGAAGGCAAAATTGTAAAATGACACATTGGCTGCTGGAAAAAACCAAGCACATCTTGGTATTTCCAAATAATTTGGCTTGAGCGTGATGGCCAATGTCAGAATTCAAACTGAGCTTAAGGATAAACCTTGGTAAGACACAGCTTTGTGTTACCAGGGTTGCATTGATTTTTCTTTCACTGAGAAAGGCAAAGATTTTGCTGGAAAAACAAGCCAAGGTTGCATTTGAAGCCTTCAAACAGAGACTGGACTCTGTCTAAATTGGTTGGTAAATAAGGCTGTGAAGAATTTTCAAATGCTTTTTATTTTTTGCACGGAAGTATCCCTTTGTTACCTGCCTCAAGGTACTTGAATTATAGAAAATATTGCACAGCTCCCACACACAATAATGGGGAGCTCCACAAGACACTTATTTCATCCACATTGGCCAAAATATCTGCAGCAGCTGATCCCTTTGCAATCTGAAGCTGTGTAATGATGGCACAGATAATATCCATGCTTGGAATAGTCTTTATTTCTTTTATGTTATGTTTTTTTTCCCCCCAGTGCCTTGTCCTAAAATTAGAACAACTCCATCTCCATATATGAAGTTTATGGCATTGGTGAGTCCATCACAAGGACACACTGATAAACTCTCTGCTCCTAAATGAAATTCCTCCCTAATAACCTGTTCTAGAAAAGCAGGAGCGCTGATAAGAGTTTCACTCCACGCTGTGCTCCTTCCCTCTCCACTGCTTGATTTTATGATTTGATTTCAATGCCAGATCTTGCTGTACCCTTATTCAGCAGCTTTTTCCTCACAGAGTTTTGCAAAAGAAAAAAAAAATTCAAAACCTGGTCTGAGAGCTGAATCCTGAGATAAGATTGGAAACAGAGCAGCTGTATAGGTATAGATATAAATCTCAATATGTGTAGAGGTGTATATAGATATATATGCACATATATTGATATCTATAGATATTGAGATGCCCACTACATTGATAAAAGTACAGGAAAATTCAGCAGTGTTGTTCTTCCTACAAAAGAAATTACTCAAATCCAGCTGTCATTGTCTCCATCTCACACAGATTCAGGGAAATTGCTAAATACTAATTCCCTGAAGGCTCTGAAATTTAGAGCTGATTTTGATTCTACACGACGAGGTTTCTTTTATAAATTAGTTAAAGAAGATGTATGGAAGTGCGACAATACTAATAAATGCTATTTAAAAAATACATTGTTGCTTAGTGATTAAATTGCAGAGTTGAGAGAAGTAAAAATATACATGTAAAAGAGAGATACATAATAGACCAAAATATTAATAATCAAAATATTTCTTAAATGGAAGTGTTTCCATGTCCCCTCCATCAAAGAAAGGTGATTGTCTGAACTTGGACTGAGCTACAGGCTCATCATACACTATAAAAATCTCAGTTCATGTTCTTCACTGTATTTACAAGATGCTTTCAAATTGCCTTCAAGTTTGCAACAGTGACAATCCTCACGCTCAGCATTGCAAACACTCCTCCTCTTTAACTCCTTGAGACCTAAAATCTTGAAAATATCTCTTCCCTCGTGCAAACAACACGTATGGGATTTTTCCACATGTGCAAGACATCCCTCTTTCCCCCCAAACAGCAACTTCCTGGCTCCTAAAGGCTGCACAGCCAGAGCAGGAACACAAATAACATTTTTACTCTGAAAAGGCCATTGCAAAAATTAAATTGATGCCCCATTGCCTGGGTTAAACTTTGTTCCCATTTTATAGATGGGAAGGGGCAGGACAATAAATGGGAAGATGTTTGACTGTACGAAGCAAATAATTCAGGTTTCCCTCTTAAAAATCCCAACTGTTTCCATCCATATCCTAATTTTGCCCCTGTGACGTGCAGCGTTCCCAGGCTCCTGACTCTGGGTCTCCCTGGAGCAGAATTTTCCTTTCCTTTCTCCTCCTCTGGGGTTTCTGGGAAAGATCCTCTCTGGTTTGGAGGTCTCCCACAGATCACATTTTAAACCAATCCAGCCCTTTTTTCCCCTTATAATCAAAACCCCACAGCAGCTGGCAATTCCACACTGAGCTCGTAAGGAAAAAGAGTCAAATATTTTGAAATATCTTTTTGTTTCAATTGAAGCCTTTTACAACCAGAAATTAAGTAATAAATAGAAACTCAATAAAGCATGAAATGCAGTACTTTCTATTTAACTGTGGGCATTGAAATTGATTTTAGTTTCTCTCTGCAGGGTGTGCTTTGGGGCTTTGGTTGGGGTTTTTACAGATGCCACTCACTTGTTCACAGGGATTTACACACCTCAATAGCTCCTCCACTAAAAACATGACATCTCTTGGCAATAAAAGGTTAAAATTCACTTTGCTCTCTGACTATGACAGAAATACCTTTGCAAGCTAATGATTGTAACAGGCTGCTCTGTTCCTGAATAAACATTCTAGGGATTTCCTGAGGTGTCGTTTTGTTTTGTCATTTCTTATTATTTTCTTTTTCCCATCTTTTTAATTGACGGAAAAGAATTCGGAGGGCACAGCCAGCTTAGATGTCATTTCAGTCAGAAATGTGTATATGTTGTCTTTCTATACACTTTTCAAACCGAAAAAAATACATTTACACAGCTTCTGGATATTCATTTTACAGGAAAAAGAAAAAAAAATCTTTAAAGCTTCTCCAACTCATCTCCTTCTGCCAGCTTTCCTGGCCAACTCTTTCTTAGTAATGCCAGTAAATGCCAAAAAAAGTCTGGTTTCAACAATGTTTCTGTCTGTTGAAACCAGGAGAGAGGCACTTTCTGTTGGATACACTGAATTTAGGGATCCCACTTTTTCTCCTGGGGGGAGTGGGCACTGCTAGCACAGGAACAGGCTCGGAGTTGCTTTGAGGACAAAGCCCCACAGTTCCTCTCGTTGACTTTTCCTGCGGCAGATCCATTTCCAGAAGCTCCCTTTTTTGGGGCAGGAGGCTCTTGCTGTGGCGGCTCTCCCATGGCAGATCTCTCACCAGCACTTCTGCCTCCCTGCCCCTCCCTCAGCCCCGTTCCTGTCCTGGGACAAGCCGTACCTCAGAGGGGAACTCCGTGGCAGAGGGGATGGAGTGGGTGAAACCTCAGGGAATAATGGGAGGCACCAGAGTGGGATTGCGTCCTCGCTGCCCCGAGGAGCCTGCCATGCCCAGCGCTCACGGAGATGGAGTGTGCCAGAAAATAACATCCACCGGAAAATCAGCAAAAATTGGGCGTCTCAGAGCAGATCTGACCCTCCCCAGGCAGCAGCTTTGGCTAAAAACCTTTGCTCCTGTGCCTGTTGAGGTGGTCTCAGGTAATAAATGCAATTCTTTTAAATATTAAAGTTATTTACAGGTTTCATTTTAACACAGAATGCAAAATGCCGCCACCTCAGAAGGAGGCAAAGCTGTGCCTGCCCTACTCCCAGAAGTGTTCAAGGCCAGGTTGGAGCACCCTGGGATAGTGGAAGGTGTCCCTGCCCTGGCAGGGGATGGAATGAGATGAGCTTTAAGGTCCTTTCCAACCAAAACCATTCTGGGATTCCAGGAATCACTCCAGACTGTGATGACTGCCTGGGAAGGGCTTGGCAGGTTCACCCCGAAAAGACCATTTTTATGCAGGGAATGCTCCTCAAAGGATGTGGTCAGTGGAGAGAGAAGGAACAAAAAAGGAGATGAGCCCTGCCAAGGAACCACCCTGGTGGAGGAGAGGGCCAGAAGAGGAAGGGGGAACAAGGTCACGCAGCAGAAGCAAAATAAAGTTGATCCTAAAGCAGGAGACACAGCAAGGGCAGAGGAATGAGGGCAGGACTGAGGAGCTCTTCATTTCCTGAGCGTGACTGCAGCCTCAGAGGAAACAACAGATCCACATCCTGCACCTGGGCAGAGCACGAGAGGGCAGAGACAGAGCCGGGGATGTAAACGGAGCTTGACACATCCTGGTGTGAAGCAGAGGGACAGGGCCCCTCCCTGGCTCCAGAGGCTGCGGCAGAGCCACCACGTGTGTGGTTAACTGCTGTACCAGTGAGGGCAAACACACCTCTGAGCAGGCAGCATCACCAGCAGAGCTCTGGTGGCACTGGGCACAAAAAACCCCAGCACCACAGGTGTGGTGACACAGCACAAACACCCCCAGAACACTGTCACAGCTGTGGTGGCACTGGGCCCGAACACCCCCAGCACATCGTCACAGCTCTGGGGGCACTGGGCACAAACACCCCCAGCACACGGTCACAGCTGTGGTGACATTGGACACGAACACCCCCAGCACATCATCACAGGTGTGGTGGCACTGGGCACACACACCCCCAGCACATCATCACAGGTGTGGTGGCACTGGGCACACACACCCCCAGCACATCATCACAGGTGTGGTGGCACTGGGCACACACACCCCCAGCACATCATCACAGGTGTGGTGGCACTGGGCACAAACAGCCCCAGCACGTTGTCACAGCCGTGGTGGCACTGGGCACAAACACTCCCAGCACATCGTCACAGCTCTGGTGGCACAGCAGAAACACCCTCAGCACATGGTCACAGCTCTGGTGGCACTGGGCACAAACACCCCCAGCACATGGTCACAGCTGTGGTGGCACTGGGCACAAACACCCCCAGCACATTGTCACAGGTGTGGTGACACCACACAAACACCCCCAGCACGCGGTCACAGCTGTGGTGGCACTGGGCACAAACACCCCCAGCACGTTGTCACAGCTGTGGTGACACCACACAAACACCCCCAGCACGCTGTCACAGCTGTGGTGGCACTGGGCACAAGCACCCCCAGCAGGTCCTTGATCCATTCCAGGAGAACGCTGCAGGCTCTGCTCAGCCCCACCACGCACCCACTGCTCCGTGGAAAAGCGTCTCACAACCATTTCGCCCCCAGCCCCTCTAAGCTCCACCACCCCACCATCTCTACGAGGCTGGAAATCGCAATGTTCAGCTCCAAAAGCCCAATTTTGCTTTAGAACTGTGTCCTTGAGGAAAGGCACCACACAAGAGGGACACACAGGCTCCACGAGACGAAAACTGAACACAAAGTTTCTGCTGCAATATTAAAATGATACAGATAATGTTTAATTTTTACCTCATCTACACAAGCTTTTTGAAAGCAGCTGGTAGAGTTTTTTGGCAGTCATTTTATTTCTAGAAAGTACCTTAAAAGCCTTTTATTGTCAAGATACTCCTGCTGCATTTTAAAAAGCCTTATTATCTATCCTAATTATTTTTTTATCAGGCTTTAAACCGCATATAACCTCTATGACTTCTCATTACAAGTCTGAAAAATGAGAAATATTCCTATAGAAGAGTCAAATCAACTGGGGTTTGAGTAAATCATATTGAAATAGAATTATAATTCAACAACAAAGACACTGGCTTGTTAGCTGTAGGACTGAGTGGATTGACCATCTAAATTCACTTCTTCACCCTTAAAATACTCTCTGAGAACAACTCAGTTTGGTGTGGCTTTCTGGAATAAGAGTCTTCATCACAAAATAAGTCAGCAGCTCATGGTTTCCCCCGCTCAGAGGATTTCAGTCCTTGGAAAAGCCCCAAGTTTTCCTGCTGTTACAAGTCCGCAAAGGACTCCTTGCAGGAGCTGCATATTCCAGGTACCGGGGCAGGTGGTGGGAGAGAGCCTGCTCCATGTGGGGTTCAGGCTGACCCACGGCACTCACAAGAGGAATAGAGAACAAGGCAGATTCTCCTCCGGCCCATAAAAAAAAAATAAAAGTGATCACATGCTCAGAGCTGGAAAGCAAAGCATTCTTTTAATCCAGCACTGAAATTCATACCTTACACTCGCAAGATCTGTTGCAAGAGACGTGAAATGGCCAAGTATAAGCTAAATTAATTCAATATGAAAATGCCTCAGTACAAGCACTTTACAAACCCAGCATAAGGCAGGAACTTAGGTTTAGATTTTAGTCCCACATTAAAGAGTGGCTGACATGAACTGCATCATTAAGATCAAAATATTTTCCTCCCCATTTTATTGCGGAAAACACGATCTGCTTGTTTGCGGGGTTTTTTAGAAATGCCAGCCTGAAAACTCAAGTTCAAGCGGATTGCTTGAGATTCAGCTTGCCATCAGCTTCTGGAGGATTGCTGGGGCTCGGATCTGAGACACTACCTCATAGCTGGTGGGTCACAACCAAACCCTCTGCAGAGCCCCTCGCCACGAGGGCTGGTACTGGGAGGCAGAGCTCTCCACCATTATATCACTGCTGATCTCCCCTGGCCAAGTATGACAGAATTCCTCCGACAGCTCAGCGTGATACGAGCTCACAAACGGGAATTTCACCCCACGGAAGGCTGCGAAGCCCCACGGAGAGCAGGAGGTGTCTGGTGGATTGGTCGTGCAAAGCTCTCCGTTTTGTGTTCATTAGAGCACCCATCACTTCCAATAATACCTGAGCATAAACAAAGCTCACACAAAGCTTTGCAGACCTGACACGCTGCATCACTTAAGCTAAAAATGAAATGGACTCTTTTCTGGGATGAATCCCAGTTGCTTAACACTTCCCAGTATGCCCAAGCGACTCAGGCAGGAAATGAATCCTCGTGTATCTAGCTGGAACCAGGGCACTGATTCAGTGCAGACAGAGAAAAGAATTTTCCCCACTCAATCACCAACACAAAGTATTTATTGGTGGTCCCAGCTCCAGGAATTTCTCAGCCCTGGAGCTGCTGTGTGAGCTCCAGCAAGTCCCTGGAACCAGGATACACCTACCAGCATGTCTAAAAAACGTCATGAATTAAATGATCAGGTGGATCAATTGGTTAAACGAGGCTGGATGGGAGGAAGGGAACATGTTTTCCTCCTCTTGGACGAGGTGAGGTGAGAGGGGTGGGACACAAACTCCCCAGACTGCCAGAGGAGGTGCCACGCTCCCTGCTCTGATTGTGTCCATGCAAAACTTATGCTGCTTCCAAATTAAACAAACACAGAAGAGTTATTAACTAATAGAGAATATTTGCACTAATTACTCCTCAGAGTGGCCCTACAAGGCAGCAGTATGGGTATAAGGAAAAGCAAAAGAAATATCTGATTGTTTACCAGGCTATTAAATTAATGACTTCCAGGTTACTAATTAAAGGCTCAAGGAGAGGATCTCCCAGGGAAGGTTGTGGAGGATTAGTGCTGTTCCTCTGCCTGTGCCAAGCTGCATTCCCAGCTGATGACACAGCCTGTGCAGAGAGCACAGCTCTGCCTCTTACAGTCGATGCTCATGAGTCATAAAAAATATGGAGAGCTCTATAAATTCTGGTTATGCCTCTCTCTCTCAAGATATGTAAAACAACCATGTAAAAGAGCCATGAAAGCTGTCCTCTCAGCCTTCAAAGCCTTGTTTAAGCAGCACTGTATGATTCCCCTTAATACAATTGTCTGGAAGTCTAAACTTTGGTAATTATTTCAAATGAAAAGGAACAGCAGGAGCCTCAGTTGAAGGGAATATAAACAATTATCACTTGCACGAAGGCTATGCCAGTCATGAAATAAACTCGAATGGGTTTGCTCTTGAAAACACTGAGCTCTAAATTAATTATCTGACATAGCGAGCCCCTCAGCTGTGCATCAAAGCCTGTGTGAGTCACGCAAGAGGTGCAGCAAAGAGGGGAAATGGGAACCAGCACAGAGACCTTCCCTGGCAGGGTGGGAGGCCCTGGCACAGGGAGCCCAGAGCAGCTGGGGCTGCCCCTGGATCCCTGGAAGTGTCCAAGGCCAGGCTGGACGGGGCTTGGAGCAGCCTGGGACAGTGGAAGTTGTCCCTGCCCATGGCAGAGGGTGGAACAAGGTGATGTTTAAGGTCCTTTCCAACCCAAACTATTCCAGGATTCTGTGAGTCTGTGATTTCTACTGATGCCCCAACAAGTTCCTAATAAAACTGAAACTGGTGTGGAGACCAAAACTCTGGGTAAGACACTGGCCACGACTGCCTTTGCCCCTTCTGCCAGTTTGCAGTTCCCAATGCGTTCTTGAATCTCCAGCATTATTACAGTGGCTTTTTAACAAATTCAAACTTATTTCTTCTTCCTGCCAGTGGTATTTTGTCTCAATGGCAAAAAATCCGTATTTCAGTAGGTGTTGAATTAGAGCCTCAGAGTGAAGGCATTAAAAAAAATGCAAAAAGGTGAAAAGCATCAGTGTAACACCCAATAGATGTGATAAATCTGGAGAACCATAAAGATAACCAACAACTGTCAGAGCTGATGATACTTTTATACATAGCAAAGAATTTCACGCTGAGATTCATGCAATCAGTGCCCAGAATTCCAGACAAATAATCAAGATTCTGATGTTTGCTCCTGAACACAATCCATGGCACAATACTTAGGAATGGGGCAGGCAGGAATGCAGAAGCTGCTTCTTCAGGAGCAAAGGGAGACACAATGCATGCTAAGCAGCAGGAAATGGTAATCCTCTGCCACTTCACATGCACAGTCTTAGAGCTGTGACAAGTGTACACTTAAAAACCAGAAGAAATATGGTCTAAATATATATTTTATAGCTGGCTTTCATCTTTATCTTCGCATTTCATTGCTAGAGTTTATATTCAAAGCATAACATAACACCAAGAAAGAAAAAAAGAGTGTTGCTACAAGAAAAGGAACTCTGCCTTCTCATCTTTCTTTTCTCCCTTTTTTTTAAAACCCTTCTTTAAGATTTCAGTTTGCAACCCTGATTTATTCCAGCCCTGGCAAAGGAAGGAAACAGATTCACACGAGCTCAGAATCTGGCCTTGAAAACTTCAACTTGGCAAAGCAGCGTTCCCTGAATCCATTGCCCCCTCCCCAAAGGGGAGAAGAATTTCTGCTCTATTTTGATTTAGAAGTCACTGGTGCTGGAGTGGAAATATCCTGCAGGTCTCCCCATCCTCTCTGCCCACCATGGGCACCTTTCTTTTCCTCTGCTTGTCCCTAACCCCAACACAACCCCAAGCTCTTGGGGTGTGGGAAGACACAGAACAAGAGGTCTCACTCTCTGCAATGTGGGGGAGAGGTGGATTTTCCAATCTTTTTTTATATCTTGAGGTCAGTGACAGTATTTTAAGAGTCCCATGAGGCTCCCAGTGATCCAGGTGGATTAAGGGTCTAACCCAGTGACAGGTAAATTGTGTGCAGCTACTTTCTCACAGTTAAATATTTTAAAGAAGTCACGCAGCAAAATTTGCTCATCGATTTACACATCCCCCAAATTTAACATCAAAAATCAAATTCCTGGTTTGAAATTCGTTTGAAAGCAACCCGGGCTCACAACTTGCAAACTTAAATCAAGTTCAAGCATCTCAGGGCTTTCCAGCTTCTCACAGGGTTTTTTTAGGAACTGCACTCAGCCCCAGGCTGCAGCTCCTCAAATACCTGCCCAGGTTCAGCTGCATTCCCATTTATTTCTACGAATGGCAGCTGTATCCTGACTGGAGCACACACAGGTTCATATTGCACTCGGATGGGTACAGAGATCAGAATTACAGAAGAAGATCCATAAGCATCAAAATATGCAAAATATCCCCCAGTAAGGAAAGCTGCACCTAAGTTGCCCATGTGCTTTTAGAAAATTGAGAGGATTAAATCTTTCAAGGCACTTGGCCCTGATTGTCTTTGAGTCCTTGCAGGTGCCAGCAATGGCATCACAGGTCCTGCACAGCCAAGAGCGGAGAAAACCCCACACCTGAGTGGCTGGTGCCACACCCTGAGCTCTCTGTGTTTACCTGCATAACTCATCACATCAAATCCTCAAAATCCTCACAAAATGCTTTCCATTTCTCAAGAACTTTGTGTATTTTAAAATCTGGACCAAACCTTGGGTGCGAAGCCAGCTCTGCTAATCAGCGTGTCCCTCTGGGGACGCGAGTGTCAGCCCAGGGCGATGCCACACCGGGATCCCTCTGGCATTCCAGCCTTTCCATGCCTGCCCTGCCAGGCAGCATTTCCCCGCTGTGATGACCTTTAAAGCACAGAAATGGAGCCAAAAGCC
The DNA here is from genome assembly GCA_013398955.1 of Callaeas wilsoni. Taxonomy (NCBI): domain Eukaryota; kingdom Metazoa; phylum Chordata; class Aves; order Passeriformes; family Callaeidae; genus Callaeas; species Callaeas wilsoni. Next base: position 44,516 of record VWPU01016405.1, read on the forward strand.
CCTTAATGCCCACGTGAAACATTTCCTGCCTGGCTCTTGCCTCTCCGAGAGGAGGGATGTGCTCCGGGCTGCGGAATAACACCGCTGATATTACCTGACCCAGAGCTCCTGTGCTGCAGGGATCTGGCACACACCAAGCCCTCTGTGTCCCTAACAGGGTGTGAGGATAAAAGCTGAAGCCAAACAGATGGTCTTCTAAAAATCTTCCCTAAAGTGTTCTGTGTACTAAAACATCACTTACCCAAACTCTCATCAAACTTGGCTTGATTTGCGAATCTCGAGCCAAGTTCGGAAGAAAAATATTCAGCTGGAAATATGGGGGGTGGGGGGAAAGAGGCTTTTTGCTGCACTTAAATAATATAAAATGAAACTATTTCGTTCAAACCTTAGAAATATTTAAGAAAAACAGGACCCAGCCCTCGTGTGTTAAAAGCAAGCACTGAGGTGGGGGGTGGCAACCGACACAGAACGCAAAGTGCTGAGCAAATGAAAAAAGAGAAGTGGAAGGACAACTGGAGCTCTAATGTATAATGATCTATCAACACATGCTGTAATGCACACAACATTTCGGAGGAGGAGGAAATCACATCTGCAGGGAATATGGGCAGCTATTGTTTGAAGCACAGGGTGATGTTGCACAACCCTTCAGGGGCCCGATCCCGCTGCCACACGCCCACAAATGCAGCATTTTCTCCTCAGCAGCCCTGAGCAGCAACAACTGCACACTCAGAATAGCAGCCACTAATTTTAGCAGCCTGCTCAAGATTGGCAACTGAATATTATAGCCAGTAAACAAAAGAATTTAACTAGGTACCAGTAAAGTATTCCCACTGAAAATGATACATTTTCTGAATTTAAAAAAAAAAAAAATTCTAAGAGAAATGTTAAGAACCCCTGACTAAACAAATAGCACCACATAGTTGTAAAAACATTCAGGTATTTCCATAGTAGCTTCTCTTAAGTATCCCTATTTTATTTTAAAAATATTCTTCTCTATTCAGGATGCTGATAGGACAAGGGGGAAAGGCCCCACGTTGTGCTCAGGTTGGATATTAGGAAAAACTTTTTCACTGAAAGAATGGATAAGAATTGGATCAGGCTTCCCCAGGGCAGTGTTGGGAGTTTCCATCCCTGGAAGTGCTCAAGAAATGACAGGATGTGGCACTCAGTGCTGTGGTTGAATTGCTGTGGTGGTGTCCAAAGGCTGGATGACCTTTGGGGTATTTTCCAGCCCAAAGGACTCCACGATTCTATAAAAAGTGTTGGCATCAGGGTATCTTTTAAACAGGAAAAGGGCAACAGCATTTCTGAAATGATGGCACCATGAGATCCTGGCCTTGGTTCGTAGAGCTTTGTCTTGAGTTGGGGAAGGTGAAGAGAAAAAGTGATCTGCCCAGTAAATGATCAGTTCTCTGCGGACACAAAACACTTAATCTGCACTTAGGAAAGCCCAAATTCTTTAAATAGAATTTAATTACTTGTCTCAATTTAAAATTGGGGTTTGCCTCGTATTAGTTTGAACTTTCATAGGAAGAACCTAAATCATGAGATGTCCTTGAAAAAGCACATCCCAAGTGTATTAAAGTAAAATTTGGTTAGAGCTATGCAATTTTTCTTTTTTTTTCCCTCAGCAAATGGAATTTTCTTGCTGCTGCTGAGCAGTTCTCTGTGTTTGTGCCATTAGACAAGTGTGAATTATCTCAGATTTTTTGCTCCTGCTCTGCACAGTGTAGCCGGCCCTCAACGAGAAAGTCATTAGCTTAATAATCATTCCTGACAGATTCCAAGCGAGAGGTTCCAACAGATACTGCAGCGACTCCTGGGGTAAATAAAAGGACAGTTTTATCTCCAAGATGGGAGAGGAAGCTGCACGAAATGATGAGTGTGCTTTCCCAGGGACTAATTGTTAAGCAGGAGTATTTACAGTTAAAGGATTGGGGAATGGGGCCATCATTGCCAGGCAATTATCTGTACACAAATAACTTTAATCCCTTGGCATTTTTATAGCCACTCCATTATTTATTTTACCATATATTCTATTGCAATACCATTCCCTCGTTACAAGTACATACTTTTTTTAACTTCATATACGATTAAAATAAAACAGAGGAACACTTTGAAATGAGTTGAAGAACAATAGATCCTATTTAGCCATCAAATACAGCAGTATTTAACTTGTGTGCTTTTGATCAATATTTATGTGACAAGCTATTCATTACTCTTCTCCTCTACCAGTAAAGCTGTTGTTCTTCCCACAGCCTGATGTGCACTTTTGTGTATTTAATTTATGAATTTCCATGGAAAAGAAGTATTCAAAGGGGGGGAAAAAAAAACTAAAAGTGCTGATACAGCACGTGGATCTTTCTACCAAGCCACAAATCTTTTCTAGTGTTCATCTTAAACTGAAAGTAATTCTGGGAAACAAATTAATGATATAAATCACATTATCATTGCTCACAGAAAGATACTCGGTTGTAACTCTCTCAGAGAGCTCCAGTGAGTAGCTAAAAGGCCTCTCTCTATATGGAGAATGCCTGTTTCTAATTAAATGATCTAAAAATAGAGTTGCACATACATCTAGGATCGAGCCATCTGTGTTATCTCTCCAAGATAAGCCATTCTACACCCACTCTGATATCCCTTTCATCACTGCACAGATTCAGAACTGGGACTGGCCCTTCTTTCCTATTTAGGAAGGGACAAGGGAAAAGAAAGAAAAATTTTAATCCAGACAAGCTTTATTTGAAAGTCAGAGCCCTTGTTTGGAAATTTCTTTTCACACCTACTTGTGTCAATCAGCAGCGTGATCCAAAGCCACGTCCTGTGAGCAGTGGCAGTAGTGAAGCAGGATTTCTCCATGGAACATTTCCCCAGTCCAGTAAGGAAAGCTGTTTCTAATTGGCTCTCTGGGCTTTTTGCATTGTTTTTGTGCACTGGTTTTCCCTGCCTCCTTTTTTTTTTTTTAACTATTTAAAAACTTTACTTTTTTCCCTCCTCATTCAGATAATTAAAAAATAAAATACAAAAAGTGAGCTGGAATCAAACTGGACCTGAGTTAAAAGGTTGGGTAAGAGATTCTCATGGTATGTTTGGTGATAATAAACAACAAACCGTCTTCATTCTTCGAGAAGGAGCCAAAACCCAGCCTTTTTTCCCCTAAAAGCAGCTTCCTATATTGTTCACAAATGTCTGAGGGGAAAGGAGGAGGAAAGTTTATCAGGGCCTGTCAGGAGAGGGGAACAATCTCTGCTTACTCAGAGCCAGTGGCAGATTCTTCCCTTGTTAGGCAAAGGAAAAGCAGAGTGTGAGGTGAGATTCACCCCTCACTCCCAGTCCAGAGCAGGGGATGGAATCTGGGGGTGTCCCATGGGATAATTAAGTCCAGATAATGCCTCGGGCTGCAGCCAGCACAGCAACATTATTTACACTGGTCCTTAAAGTTCTTGCTGTCAGACTGTATTTACTCAAACAAAGCTGTTTGTTGTGCTTGCCCCTCCCTCAGATTTGATTTTGCTGTTGCATGATAGAATCTCAAGCAATGAAATTATTATTATTATTATTTCACTTTAAACTTTCATTTCTGCCATCAGAAAGAAGAACGCACCTCTGCAGGAAAAATGTATCCGTTTCAACCAAAAACCTTATCAGTTTCTTAAATTAAATAAGCAACATTTTTATCTACCTGGCAACAACAATATAAAAACACTCTTTACAACCTATAGGATGAAAGTGCATGGAATTCTCCCTATGGCCTTTAAATTGTTACACACCTTAGAACAAAATAAAAAAAAATGAAGACTAACCTTTGAATAAATGTCATTTACTGGTCTCCACTGTTCTCCATTCGAAAGGAAGGGAATTGTTATCTCATAGTCCTTGGACTGGTCCTTTGACATCTGCAGCCTCGAGGACTCCGCTTTGCTGTCCACATTCTCACCTAAGGACAGGGAGAAGCACTTCAGGTCAGCTGGGAAGAGCATCTGACAAGGTGAACCTTGTTATTTAAGGGGCTTGGCAGCATATTTGAAAAGGAAATAATTCAGGAAGAGGATTAAACATGAAACCACTGTGGGCTCGTAGTGTCAGTGTCAAAACCTACACAAACTTCAAAGAGAGCTGGGGTTCAGGGGGAAGAGTTGGAGGTGGCTCAGATGGTGGCAGATGAAGACAAAGACGGCACATTAAGAGTAGGGATATCCGGATGCAAGGATATCATTGTGGAGCATGCACAGTCTCATTGGTGGGGAAAAAAAAGGTCTGGAAGAGAATATAAACGCTCATTGAAATAACACTCTGCTCCTACACAGGCAGATGACTTCAATTCATACCACCAGGTCAAAAAGCTGTTTGCACGCAGCATTTATCAAATGTTTCTCCTCTCCCTAAACATATTAATGGCATTGTGCTTGTCAAGGCAGAGCCCTAAAACCAATATCACAGGCCAAGAGCTGGAAAAATAATTGAGAATAAATCAAAGAGAAGATAGGGATGGCTTCCAGGTGCCACGGGACAGTCAAGACACTGGTGGGTTTCCACACTCTCTGTGCTCACCTAATGCTCTCTGAGGATTGAGAGTCATAATCTGAGCAGAATTACCCCCATTTAGGCACTGTTAGAATTAGCTCACAAACATCTCTGCTGTCATTGTGATTAAGCTAATGCGAGCAGAAGAGAAGTCTGGTATTTTCCAACATGCTTTTAAAAATACAACACGTTACCTAAATCACACCAAAAGAACCCTCACCAGATAAAGAGATAAAATATATTGGAGAGAGGAAAGTTGTTTGTTATACAGAGTTCTTACACCCCCTTCATGCAGCCCAAGTGACAGAGGGCTGGGAGGACACAGTGCCAGTCCTTAGAAGAGATGATCCAAACCTGGCCCACGATTTGGTTCTCCCCTGGGGAGGCACATGAGACATCAACTCATCAGCCTGGGAGGGTCTAGACAGAACATCCAAGCCTTTATTCTCATTATCACGCAGGAAGCTCCCTGCTCAGAACAGGAATTTATGAAGCACATCTCAGCAAAATGAGAAAAGTTTGGCTCCAGCCCTGCTCTCCTCTCTCCTTGACTCACTAGAGCAATCTCAGCCACATGAACTAAATTACTCAGGCCCTTTTGTTATTTTGTAGGATTTGCATTCTGAAAGCGTCATGAGATCTAGGTTTTCAGAACCCTTGGAGGATCCTTATCCCCCTGTGGATGCAGCGTCTGCATGGCTTCCACATAGTCTCACACCATGGAGCTGCCATGAGATGCCAGGGAACATCCAAGTCTCTCTGATACCCCTCCATGTGCCTTTCCTGATAATGCTGCAAACCTCACAGCATTACCCAAAACAGCAGGAAAAAGGGAGAGATCAGCATTTGTGCACAGATGTGGTATTCCCTAAATAGACAGCCTGGTCTGGAAGTGCAGCAGCTATAAAAATGCCATGGGAAAAGGGAGGAAAATCCACACAAAATGTGGTTTGATTTTGCCACTCCTCTTCCATCCCAATGAAGTGATGCTCGTGGTGCATAACAAAGTAAGGTTACAATGAGCAAATTTAATCTTCCACACGTGCTTATTTATCTGCTGAAAACGCTCATTGTGCAGAAGTGTTGATAGTCTGGAGACAGACATCAAGACAGGTTTATAGGCAGCAGTTATATCTTTATTGGAAAAGATAATTTATTTGGGGGGAAACAAAGCAGACAAGCTTCAGGGTTTGCAAACTCTTCTGAAGCCACAGCATTTATAAAACACAAGATCAGTTTCTGTCTAGTTGCTTTCCTTGAGCCAGATACTTGGCTGCTTATCTGAATGTTTTTATTTAAATTATTGGGTGTGATAAAAATCACAGCTTCCTGCAGAAGGCAGAGGAAGCACTGCAGCCCAATTTTGGTCCTCATTCTGGAGAGAATCTGGGCACATGCATTGTGCACTTGCTTAACTCCCAGCTGCCCTCAGTGTGATATAAACACAATACAGTGTCTTTTGTGTATTAAATAATGTTTTTCTCATGAAATTTCATTCTATTTATGGACTAGGTACATTTCTGAAAGAAATAAAGGAACCTGTATAGCTGATAAATAAACTCTAGCCCAGTCTTTAAATAAAAATAAGGTATGGGGACGATAATAAGGTAAATCCTTTAAATAGGTTTCTGCAGCCTGATTGCAAAGCTTTGAAGAACATGGGGCAGAAAATAAGAGAGCACAGCCAAGAAAGAGCAACCCACACTTAATCCATCCCAATGGGAAAGATCTGAAAGGCCACAGAGCAACGGGACACAGACCTGGGGAGAGGAAGATTCTAAATCAGGAGGAGAAAAATCCACAAAAAACGTAAGGAGAAAAATCCACAGGAAATCTAAGGAGAGAGTCAGGCCAAAGGAATAAAGCAGGAATAGTGCAGGAAACTCAGAAAAAATGGGATAAAGCCAGGTGGATACAAAGGTGAGATAGTTCCTGGCAACCTTGGAGAGCCTTTGGCCACACGGCCCTCACCTCAGCTGGAGTCACCAAGGAATTTACCCCAGAGAGGGAAACTTCACCCAATCCCTTGCACAACATCTGAGCAAAACGCATTCCCAGCTTTCCTCTGTTGGTGCTGGCACAGCCATCCCCAGCAGCGCGAACCCAGCCCTCCCAAAGAGCACCCAGGGGCGCCGGGCAGGAGCGCGGTGGGACGGGCCCGGACATCCACGCTAGGGAAGGGTTTCCATCACCCCAACCACATCCCCCAGCTCCCAGAGCTGCAGCCCCTCGTGCGTACAGGAGTGCTGGTATTTCCCCTCTGCCACTCTTTGTCGCCTTTCCCCGTTTTCAGGAGGATTTCTTTGAAGCTGAACCGTTAAGAGTTGTTTGTGTTACGTTAATAATGAGGCCTCCTCTCTACAGGGACTCTTGGTACTACAGCAGTATAAATAGTGTAATAATTGAAATCAGAGAATTGAAATTTCGGTAATGTGTCATGAGAGGAGAAGAAAATCAGGCCATCTGCAATACCAGAAAGTTATATTAGACCCAGGCTTCCTATCTTTTGTGTCACATGCACCTACTTAGTCACCTACTTATTTTCCATTTCAGTGAAATTCTGTCCAGCTCTTCCTGACGCAAGCTCGTCTCCCACTTTTTCACATGAAAAACTTCACAGTTGTGTCTATCTGTTTTCTATTTTCAGCCTGCACTGAAGGTAATGCTTTTGATCCACAAGCAGCCCACAAGCTGATGCAGCGTCCTTTATTCTTTTTTTTCCCCCAGTAATATAAAAGCTACTTTGTACAAATAGTGAGATGAGTAGATGTTACCTGTCAGTGACTTTTGTGTGGCTTAAATATTTTTCATCTGTCATGTACTTCTACAACTTTTCTGCTTTGCACAGTATCATACTAGGGCTTGTTGGCAAAGAAGTTAAGAATGGTTTTCATCTTTTTGCTTTTTATTTCAGTTCCTCCAAGCTCTGTGCAAAATAAACTCTGAGCACGTGATGTGACATCTTTGCTTAGAGGCTGCTGCCTCCTGAAAAAACCCAGACACCCTCCAGATTTGCATTTACTTAAAATTAATAAGCTTTTAGTGAGGCAGGGCAATTTATTTGTCCTCATGGTAAACAAAGAGGTGAATGCTCCCAATGCTGAGTAGCTCTGGATAAAATGGGATTAAGTGGAAGGAAAATAGAATATGTCCCACCAAATGCATATCCCAACCCTTCTGCCAGTGCTGGCTGTGCCCCCCTAGCACGGAGCAGGAGAGGAGTCAGACCTGGGCTGGTTTATAAACAACATCCATCTCCTACACACAGATTTACAGAAAAGTCAACTCTGCTTCCTTCCCATCGTGGATGGGCACGTTCTTGTCTCTCACAATGGTGTGGTTGCACAGAATAACATGGTTCAGAGAATCCCAGGATGGTTTGGGTGGAAAGGGACCTTCAAATCATCTCATTTCACCCTGCCATGGGCAGGGACACCTTCCCCTGTCCCAGGCTGCTCCAAGCCCCATCCAGGCTGGCCTTGGACCCTTCCAGGGATCCAGGGGCAGCCACAGCTGCTCTGGGCACCCTGTGCCAGGGCCTCCCCACCCTCACAAGGAAGAATTTCTTCCCAATATCTACCCTAATTGACCCTACCTCAGATTAAAGCCATTCCCCTTGTCCTGTCCCTCCATCCCTTGTCCCCAGTCCCTCTCCAGCTCTCCTGGAGCCCCTTTAGGTGCTCTGAGGTCTCCCTGGAGCCTTCTCCAGGCTGAACAGCCCCAGCTCTCCCAGCCTGTCCTCACAGGACAGAGGCTCCAGCATTCCAGCAGTCACGAGGCACTCAAGGACTTACACAGCCCCAGAGCCTCAGGAAAGCCCGGCTGGGGTCGATGACCCTGGACACGGTGATGCTGTGGGATGCCTGCTTCCACCCCACACTGCAGCCCTGTCCCCAGCCACGCTGTCCCCAAGCACCCCTCATGTCACCCCCTGCACTTACTGCTGAGGTATGAGAATTACAGAAGTAAGGGAATAAAAAAGGCTAAATTGAATTAAATTATCTTTGTGTTACCTTTCCTACTGCAAAGAGGCTCAAAATGGTAAATCACAGCCTGTCCTCATTTTCCTCTGCAACAAAACACCCAAAGCACTGGAATAATCTTTGGATTGCAAAGAATAGTAGGGCAGAGTAATCTTCCTGCAAACTGAAATCGGCTAAAGGCAGTGCTCTGTGCCTCGGGGCTTTGGCAATGCCCTGGAAGCCAGGAAGGACATCCTTTATCCATTTCCCTCCTCGTTTTCTTCAGCTTCCTCAGTTTAGTTCACAGTTTGTGGGATCCACGACCTGCATGGGTCATTCCTGGTATGGAGGAAGGGATTTACCCCTGGCTGCTCCCGGCACTCCCTCAACCATCAGCAATGGGTTTGTGGCCAGTTCCTGAGGCACCCCTGGAGCCTCCACTGCTGCCTGGGGGCCTGTCAGACAAAAGAGAGCTTTATCACCCCAGCAGCCTCTTTTCTCTCATTTGGGATGACTCTTCTGTCACCTCCAAACTCAAACCAGAACTTTTTAATCCAAAATTCCCAAGCTTACACACTCTGAGGGGAGGACCAAGTCTTGGCCTTCAAGGTGGAGGCGAACTTAGAACTTTAAGAAGGGGTGAAACAGGGTAAGAATTGGAAGCTGCCCACAAACACATCATCCACAGCCAGGCAAGGGAAGGGTTTTACCACGGCTCAGTAAGAAAATATGTTAGGATCAGTCTGCATTTTTATTAGCAACCTTTACTCAAGTGTCCTCCTGAAATCCAATGCTCAGAGTTGGGATATGAGTGCACAGAGAAGGACAGGAATAATACAAAGAACACAATAACTTGCAGGCTGGAGCAAGGGCTTGAGACCCAGGAGGGTTGTGCCCTTAGGGACCAGTAAGATTTCTGCTCTAACCCTTCTTTTTCAAGGCAGGTGACAGCAGAATGAGCCACACATGGGATTCAGGATAACACTGATAATGCTGCATCAAAAGAGCTGCTTCCAGGGAATACCAGAGATCCAAGTGAATCCTGAGAGCTGGTGAGAGAAGCACATCTCAAATGCTGGGGGCATTTCTCCTCACCTGCGTTCACAAAAGATGAATTGAGCCTGGGGCTGGTGGATTGGAAAGGCTGCCAGGGAAAGCAGGGAAGTGGAAGACTGAATTACAAGAAGGGAACTAAAATAATTATTTTACATAATCTAGAAGACCAGAGATGACAGGACCCATGATTGTCCCTTAGCTTTCTCTGCCTCTTGGTATTTATCTTGCCAATGTTGATATATTTATAGATGGCAGGAGTATAAAGTGCCTATACATAAAGTGAGATAGGATTCCAATACAGAATTGGACAGAGGATCACATCCAGCTCTTGTCCACCAAGGGGGAAAAAAAAAGGAGAAAAATCAACTTGCTTTAAATGGAAATTGTCAACACTAGGGTTCAGATTATATCATGCCAAAAAAAAAGTGTCAACTACCCAGCTATGTGACCAAAGCCTGGGGATGTGTGATTCCAGTCCTCTATTTCACCCTCTCTTCCAGCAAAAGCCAAAACATTACCCAAGTTAAACATTATCCAGGCACGGCTCTTGCTGAAACCTTCTTCTAAAATGGTGCCTGTTCTGCCTGAGACAGGCAAAACAAACTGGTACTTCATAAAATCACAGAATGGTTTGGGTTGGAAGGGCCCTTAAAACCCATCTTGTTCCACCCCCTGCCATGGCAGGGACTCCTTCCCCTGTCCCAGGGTGCTCCAAGCCCCATCCAACCTGGCCTTGGACACTTCCAGGGATGGGAATCCACAACCTCCCTGGGCACTAACATAAAAAAATGCAAAATATAATTACATAAGATATTAAATGTGAAAATGCTGCAAAATAAACCAGTGCCAGATTTCCAGTGCATAATGGTTGAACGAAGCAAGCCCTGTGTCTTGCATGGGGTCAGAGAAGAAACAGCTTAAATTTTGCATCAGCCACCAGCTGAGGACACAGACATCGTCTCAAAAGAAAGGACAAAAATCACCGCACTGATAAGGTGCTTCCCATTATCCCACTTCCAGCACTTCCACAGCTTCATAAAAGGCAGCACAGTACCAGACTCTGCTCTCCTTTTTTTATAAGCACAAAAGCCTAGGCAAGATTTCACTGTGCATAAGTAAAATTCTTATCTCTTGCAGTAAAGTTTTTATTAGTTTAAAATCATGAATTACTTTCCCAGCTAACCTTTGCTCATCTAAGCAGTACACTGATTCTTTCTACAAAACCCAGGAAAATTAGTCCTTTCATGGCCTGCTTGGAAAATGACTAATTAAAAAAAAAAAAAAAATGAAAAACTAAATACAAAGTTTTACTTGTTTTCTCCCTTCTCCCAAATTCCCAAACCCAAGACCTCAGGCATTTAAGCACAAGTAACCCTTGGAAAGCAACTAATTCCATGGATCTGCTTGAGCTTGAACTGCTTGAATTTTGTCTTTTTTTCACACTGCAAAATTACTAGTCATGTACAAAAATTTCTAAAACATGAAAAGTCAGCAAAGGTCTTTGGTGAGCCTGAGGAGAGGCAGCAGCAAGATGACTCCACACGTTTTTTAATTTAATTTTCTATTCTTTTGGCTTCTAGTGGAAAAAGATCCTGTCTGCATCGTGATGAGTCTGTAAAGATGAAGCTCTGCAGCATCACCAGTGATCCACACCAGGCAGCTCCAGGATGAGAAATGGAGGGTTGAGATTCCCTGATCCTCGTTAACTGAATGGCATTAAAAACATGGCTTTCAATATTTTGGGTTTATAATTCTCAGATCTACCTCCTGTCATCACTTGCTCGTGCACAGTTACTCCTTTCGTAAATCTGATCCTGCTGATGAAATAATCAGTGACAGGGAATAGCCCTCTCACCCCTCCCCCATGAAATCCCATAAACTCCCTGGAATATGTCATGTGTTCAACATTTTAACGTGGACATGGCAGGGAAAGCTGGAATCTGAAGGTGACTTGCTGTTCTCCTCCACCAAACTCTCTGTGGTCAGTGTCACTGCCCCACCAGCTGAACAAACTGATGACACAGAAAAAGGCAAAAAATAGAGAAGGGAGGGGCAAAAGGAGAAAAACTGAAATGTTCCTTGTGGAACATACCCCCTAAGCAGTTGGATCATCTTAATCTTCAAGCTTCTGTAATACAACTGTTGGAAGGCTCCAAGTCTGAGCACAATAAAGTGCTTTATTCAGGGAACCATATGACTCCATCAGTCATTCAAGCACATGTTTGGCACAGATTGAAAGTGAAAAGCATAGCTAAGGCAAATATTTCAAAACTGAACTTGTCTTCCTAACACACATGGTTTATATATTGGTGTAATATCTATATAACTTTTCAGTTCTCATCTAGAGTAATGTCATGGCTGAAGTACAAAATGATGTCTCTGCACCGGGCGTTTCTCGGCAGATAACACATGCCAAAAAGCCATTTACTAGAAAATTAAAAGGGAGCTATCACACTTGACAGCTCCTCAAAAAAAAAAAAAAAAAACCCTAACCAAAAAAACCCTGTAAAAATAGCTTTTGTTCATTCTTATTCCTGAAAATCTATTTCTCCAATCAGGATGCTGCACCATCCCTCACTGGAGAGCTGTGCTGCAACAAACCCGCGGCCAGGCGGCTCCTTCCTCCTCGAGTGCCTGAGATGTGTCTCCTCTGTTTGCAGATGAAATATTGCTCATCACAGAGAGCAACTCCTGCTGATGCAAATGCGATTAAAGCAATCTGGGGAGAGCACAGTGCGATTAAAGCATAAGTAATGGCAGAAGGATTTGGGCCCTCATTATACAAAATACATATTGAAATGCAGTCAAGGAAAGAAGCCAGTATATCTTAATATCCTCCCTGTTCTTGAGAACAAAATGTGACAAGTGGAGCTGGGAGAACAACATTTGCCACTGACTGCAGGAGGGGGCAGGGAGCCCGCAGAACGTTTCAAACAGCCCAAACCCAGCTTCAGGATGTGCAGAGAATATATACAGGGATATATTTGGGAAACAGCTGTCCAGCCTCATTTGGGATGCTGTTCTGTTCGACTGAGGAATTACTATTCAGGACCACTCCAAAGACAGAGTTGTCTTTTTTTTTTTTCATAGAGGAGGACATTTCAAAATATAGAGAAATAAAGCAGTGAAGCTCTGAAGCAAAGGGCATTTCAGCACAGTGGGTCACGGGGGTGGATCAAGAGGTTCCCCCATGGAAGAGCTCAGGGCTTGGAGTTCACAGAAGGCAAGTCAGGAATGCAAGATTCCAACCCGAAGGAGCTCTGGAAAGTCCATGACACGACAGCTTAGGAGAACTTCTGTCCTCCCGCTGCAAATCCTGTTTTCAGCTGCTTCTTTTCCAAGCCCAGATCCACACCACATCGATTGGCCCAGCCATTCCCTCTTGGAAAAACAGGCAGGACAGGGCTAGCAATGGATGAAAATCCTCAAGGGTTGCACAGTGCCTTTCCCACTGGCGTTTCCAGGATGCCAGAGTGAAGGATGTCCCATCTCGACTCAGCATAGGTGCTACTGGGACACATCTGCTTGTTCCTAAATTGGTGCTTCTTCCCTAAAGAGTCCCATAGATTCTTGTTTTGATTATGAGCTCAGCCTTGCACCCCTCTGCACCAGCAGCACCTACCAAAAACACTTACTGAGGCAGAGAAATTATAGCCTGTGCTTTACAAGCACAAGGAATCCACACAGCTCCAAGGGCAGAGAAAAAGGTACTAAATATATATTCACTTTTCAGCAATGAGTCCATATAATTATGTGAAAATCCAGGTCCAGTGCTCCTCTCCAACTCCTCCCCTCCAAAGCCTCATGAAAGGCTACTTTCACTGAGTGAAGTTCAAATTACTCTCCAAAATACAATTTCCTCTCGGTCTTTCAAAAGGTACAGTGCAATCCCTCTCTGCAGTGATTTACCAACCTGCCCGAGCGAGTACCAGGAATCCTCAGCACAGGCAGATTGAGGGATGTTCCTTCCCGTGTACAATCAGCAGAGAAAAGCAGCACTGAGTGGGAGTGGGAGCTGTGCTCCTCACAGGCACACAAATCATCCCTTCGGGTTTCTCCGGGAAACACAGCAAACCCAGCTCAGGTGAACTGCAGTATTAATTCAGGTGAGCAGGCATGGGATGTGATTTGTAGTTCTTTTCCAAGCCTAGACCAGGAGCTACTGGGCTGAGGAGTTTACATCCATCAGGAGTTTGCATCCATCAGGAGTTTGCATCCATCAGGAGTTTACATCCATCAGGAGTTTCTGTTTGTGTGGGGAATACCTGCTCCTCACATCACACAACAGCAGGGAGAGGAAAATGAAATGCACCTGTACCAGCACAAGCTGCCACTGAATCTCTCTTCTGGTTTTTAAAACGTGAATGAAAAGAAAACCTGGAGTTACTTAATGTTCTCAAAGCCACCTCTCCTTCATAGGTTATGTGTGTGACCTTGCACAAAGTGTCACCATAAGCACTGGGTCGCTCCATAACTCCTGACTTTCACACATTCCTCCAGCAGACGAGCTGCAGGAACAAAGAACATTTATTTTTATGGTTTCCTCAGGGCAGGATGTCTCCCCAGGTCACTAACACAGCTTTGCTCATCTGCTCTACACATCCTCTGGTGCTGCAAAACGGATCTGAAATGCCAGCACAGGACATGAGCACCAGGCTGGACAAAGGAGCCCATGGAGGGGAGGGAATTTATTCCAAAAGAGGGTCAGGCATAGAAACAAGGAAAACACAGCACGCAGAGTCAATAGCTGCTTCTTTCTGAAGTGTGAAGGTTTAAACTAAAAGAGGAGAGATTTAGATGGGATATTGGGCAGAAATTCCTCCCTGTGAAGGTGGGGAGGCCCTGGCGCAGGGTGCCCAGAGCAGCTGGGGCTGCCCCTGGATCCCTGGAAGTGCCCAAGGCCAGGCTGGACAGGGCTTGGAGCAGCCTGGGACAGTGGGAGGTGTCCCTGCCCATGGCTGGGGTGGCACTGAGTGGGATTGAAGGTCATTTCCAACCCAAACCATTCTGGGATTCTGGGATTTCTCCTGCAACGATCCCATACTTTCACCTCGGTCTTTACCCAAAGCGTGTCTTCAGTGGGGTGCCTGTTCCTCACTTAGGAGGCAAGAGAAGAAGGAATAAATCCTAATTCTTTTGGGATGCTCACCTCATGCTTCAAAACACACATCAAAATGCAAGAGCAGGTTTTAACCTGGAGGTCCTTTAATGATCCCCAGTTCAAAAAGGAGCATGGATGAGGTGCTGTGTCCATCCCTGAGTGCTGCAGAGGGATGTGGTGAATTTATTCCCAGCTCTCTCTGTCATCACGGTGCTCTCAGTGGCAGAAAAGGAATGGAATATGAATTTATATAATATGGACTGAATTATCCTCCTCACATCCTCTAACTGCTGATGTACCAGAGGATCTCCAGCACAGACCACCACTGCCTTCAGACAGTGCTGCTGGGTAAAACACCGGCCATGCCCAGCTCCAGGCCTGATCAGGCCCATGTGACCCCCTCATTAAATGATAAAGTCCAGATTTTGTAATTTTAATTTTTTTTTTGCATAACTATATCAAAAAAATCCCATAAATACTCGGATTTGTTGAAGTTTGTATCTTGATGTATTCTTTCAGAGGTAAGCAGTCACATATGAGGTTTATTTATCTTCCAGCTGCTTTCAGGATTAGAACACATTTAAAAAGAAGCAAGAAAACAGCAAACTTTCACTGTTGTAGGAAGAAGGTTTTTCACTTAATGCATATGATATATACTATTAAAGTAAATTTCCAGGGGCTGACACAGTTCCTTTTAACAAATATCTCAGCATAAATGAGTTAAAGATACTTTTGTGCCAAATTCTGCATCCAGCTTTTTCTGCCTTGACGTGCATTATCCAGCATGGCTAACAGGCCACAACACGTCTCACTTCTTGCCTTATTACATCATAGATTTGGGACAAGAAAGAATTTGTTCTTCTAATCACTGCTTTTAGCCAGTTGACCTTGTGAAAGGACAATTTCCTGCCTCCAAACTCTTTCTTATCTTAGCTCCAGGTCACGGAAAGCAGCAAATTCGTTTGTATGGGGTCTAAAAGAATTAGTGGGACAAGCTGAAGAGATTAAGTTTCTGATGAGATGATGCAGTTCATCAAGTCACTTGATACCAACCTGGTCTCGAGCTCCTGCATGCACCCAAAAAAGAGAAGGGTCAACATCCTGGAGCAGGGGTCTACTGAGAAACAGTCCCTTTTCTCAGTTAGCGGGATATCAAAAAGATAAAAATTGAACACATTTGAAGCACTTTGTTCTGTGTTAGCCAGAAACAAAAGGGATTGACCTCTTGGACTGCACTGTCCTATCAAGAATCAACTGCTACCCTCAAACTGCGGGGTTTTAATTTACTTGGTCCCAGATCTGCCCTGGAGGCTCTGCAGGACCTAAGAGAAGCCTCTGCAGGTGTGATTTAGGCTTGTAGCACTCCAAAATGGTGCAGATGATGTGCTTTTGTCCAGGGAGAAATTTGAGAAGCCGCTCGAAATGTAAGTACAAAGTGCAGGCAACGGGGAGAGCGAGGTCCAGGATGACGTGCAGTAAAACATGAGAGGTTGTAGAGGAAGGAAAGTCATCAGAAAAAGGGATTAAATAAAAAAATCCCTGCAGTAGGAACAGCCTGGCATCCTAAGCAGGATGGGATGGTGTGAGACAGAGCTGGGGAGAGCCTGCTGGCGTGGCAGGGCCTGGCTGCATAACCTGATAGTATTCCAGACCGATTTCCAAACACCCTAAAAATGTCAGTTCCTGGATTATAGCACCTCTCACAGCAAAAGCGAAGAGAAACCCACCCCAGGAGCTCAGCTGCTCTGACAAGGCAGCTCAGGGCTCACCCTTGGCTCTGCCACAGCCCAAAAGGAGGCTCAGGAACACCAATAAAACTGAGCCCAGCTGGGCTCCTTGGCCAGTTTGCCCTGGCAATGTGAGCTCTGTTAGAAACAGCAGAGATAAATCTGTCAGGAGGAGGAGATGTGAGGTCTGGGGAAGGCTGGTGGAGGACCAAATAAGCCTTTACGTGAGCTGAGCCTTTTTGGAACAGAGTTTCGTGATCATGGGCAGTGAGTGAGGGCCTTGGTGGGAATAACAGAAAAACACAACCCTGGTCTGCTGCTGTGCCATCAGAGAAATCCCACTGGGGCTGCCAGCAGGATGCAAAACCACCCAAAAGCCAGCCTGCCAATCATGGTTCAAGGATGCTCTTTGTAGCTGGATCGAGACCTTTCCGGAAATCCCAAGTGGAGCAAGAGACGAGCCACCCAAGGAAACACCAGTGAGGGAGCTGTCAGCTCCCCAGCCAGCAGGAGGTTCAGGGTGCAAGCACTACTGAAGAGTGGGAATAAAATTGCTCTGCTGGGGGATTTTGGCGTGGATCTCTGGAGCGCCACGGACAGTGACAGCTCATGCCAGGCTGTCTGCAGGGGACCTGAAGGGGATAATCATCAGACAAGGAGGTGATTATACACACACCAGAAACAGCTGCCACAAAGGCTGGAGCAGTTTGAGAGAAGACAGGATTTTTAAATGAGCTCTAAAACACAGAAGCTGCTGGAGAAATTTGGTTTAGAGCAGAAGACAAGGCAAGATTTCTTCTCCTGCAATTTATTTCCATTAGACCCAGGGAAGCTGCAATCAGTAGCAAATTAACATCTGAGAGAAAAGTGATTTTAATTGAAGGTAAAGAATTTTGGGTTGCAGTTTCAGGATTTTCATTTTTTCATGCCCAGAGAAGCTGTGGCTCTTCCATCCCTGGAAGTGTCCAAGGGCAGATCGGATGAGTTTTAGAGCGACCTAGGGTAGTGGAAGGTGGCCCTGCCCATGGCAGGGGATGGAACAAGGTGATTTTTAAGGTCCCTTCCAACCCAAACCATTCTATTGTTCTAAGATTCATCTTTTTCCTGCTGTTTTCGCAGATAACACACAATATTTAAACGAGTTTTAAAGAGTTTACACACAGACACACACATTAATTTGGAGTTTACCTATCCACAGCATCACTTTGTCTGCCCTGCAGATACAGGAAGGCCTTGACCACAAAAACCTTGTACAGGTGTAGATTTTAAGGTATTTGAGACTGTAAGATCAGACCTTATCCTACATTGTATCCTACTCCACAAGGACAGCAAAGCTAATTTGGCCTGGTTGAGTTTTCCTTTTTGTCCATGAAGTCCTTCAAGCAGAAACCCAGAGCAAGATTGAAAACTAAAAGGCAATTGTAAACCCACAAAAACTGGAAAGAAAACATACTAAAAGCGAGCAACAAAGTTACTTTTGAGTTGTCTAGCCCACAATCTGATAATTTCTGGTTAATAACAGACCCTTCACTCAGGCAGAGCCACATTATTGCCACGTTTCAGAAGCAGTTCTCCAGGTTTATCGTAGCTCCAGCTTGTCTTAATCACTAAGCACGAGTTTATGTAAAAATTAGGATGTCCTGCAGGGCTCCAGAATGTCCAGTGAGAGCCGAGCCGGCCCAGCCAAGAGCACTTGTTGCCGCTGGGAGCGTGGCCGGGTGTGGAAACGCACGGCTGGAACTTTCAGCACCTCCGCGACCAAGAAAGCAGCACGAGCTCTGGCAGGGCTAGAGCTGTGCTCTACTTCCACAGGAAAAAGTGGATTTAAGGGAGGGGATGCTCACTGAGCAAGTTCCAGACATGTTAGAGAAAGAAGAGGAGCAGGAAGACACAGGAAGGCAAATCCAAATATCAGCCGAGCTGCAAGGGCCAGGAGCCACCACGGTTGCCCAAATTTAGACATCTACAGCCCCATAAAGACACCTAAAAACACCATAGAGATGAGCAGCTGACACAAACCTTACACAGAGCTTAAATCATCGGTGTGAGTGTAACCTTAGAGCTGCAGCTTGGCTCTGGGGGAATTCTGAGCCACAAGAAACCAGATTTCCACCCTCTCCTCCCATTCTGCTCACTCATCTGTGTGCTGGAGCCAAGTCACCCACCGTTTGCCCTCTTAGTATTGTGGGCACAATGGCTTTGAAGCATCTTACCTCAAATTTTCCTGACTGCAAGTGAACTTCCAAACTATGGAGGGCCACGGTGGCTCCCACACTCAGAGAAGGGGTTCATCCTTCCCCCCAAACCTCCACCCAAACCAACCCTCCCTTGTCCCATGAAAATGGAACAGCCACAGGGCACCTATTTCTCTTCATCTGCCAGGGCATTTCTGCAGCCTTTACCCCAAACCCACTGATCTGCTGTAAAAACAAGTGTAGGCAAAGAGAAGTCAAGACCCCTCGCAAAGGCAAAACTGCAACTCCTGTAAATTCATTAAGATAAATTCAGGTGCTTGAACAAATGCAACACCTTGTCATTTCCCCCTCTGGGATTTCAACTCGCTAAAATGTCTCCCCATCTTTTCTCTTAGCAAGTTCAGAGCCAAAGTCCCAGCGAAAGTCTCTGTCAATAAACTTGGAGATAAGCAAATATTTACAAAGTTTCAAGTTACAATGGGGAAAAAAAAAACCGAAAAAGACCAAATACATGAGTTTGTAGTAACACACAGGGACACGCACCCCCCTCAGTGCTGTTAAATGTATTCACAGAGGAGAATCTCCTTTCCTTATTCACATAAAATATGCACTGTCAGCTGCTGCTTAAAGAAGAGGAGAAGACCTGGGCCCTCTGAGGATTCCCGACTAAACCCCAAACTTGCTGTAGGAAGAGCCAATCCCTTCCTAGGCTGTTTCCCATCCATAACATGGATAGCACAGTGCTCCACAGCTGAATCACCGCTCCCCGCCTGGAGCTCACTTTGAATGAACGCAGCGGCGGCGAGAAAACTTTTACCCAGCCAGGACGCTTTTACCATCACTATTTGGCTTTTCCGCGCAATTTTTCCCAGCTGGAAACGGAGCCCAAAGTCTGACAAGGCTCCCAGACCCTTGAATTCAGCCCCGGGCTCTGTTTGGAGGGGACGCGTGGGAGGAGAATTTCCAAACCCCTCTTCCCAGGGACCCGGCAGGGCACCCCCGAATACACACAAAGGGGGGTCCCCGGGATCAGCGCCACTCCCAGGGGATGGCAGCGCCGGGATTGGGGTGCAGGGCTGGAGGAGCCGGGGGATGAGACCCCGCGGGGATGGAGGCGCAGGGAAGGGACCAGCGGGTCTGGGGGCGCCGGGGGATGGGACCCCACTGGGATGGGGGTTCCGGGGGGCTGCGCAGCGGAGTTTTCCCTGGAAATCTCCGGGAAGAAGCGCAGGGGAGCGGGAATTCCGCGGCTCCGCGAGTGCCCGGCCGGGACCTCCCGCTCCATCCCCGCAGCGGGGCGGGGGGAGCGGCGCTCCGAATGCGGCTCCCCGCTCCCGGTCCGGCTAAAATGGAGCGCGGGGCTCGGGCTCCGTTCGGGAAAAGCCCCGGGGGGCTGCGTGGGACTTACCGGGGGCGCGGGGCGACGCCGAGAGGAGCCAGCCCGGGCCGAGCAGCAGCAGCAGCAGCGCGGGGAGCCGGGCCGGGGGCAGCGCACGGGGGGAGCGCGGCTGCGCTGCCTGGAGGCGCTTTGACATCGCAGCCCAGACTGAGGGAGACAAACTTTCATCAGCTGGGGCTGGAGAGCAGCCCCATAATATACAGTTACCGAGAGGAGCGAGCTGGGACTCAGGATGTGAGAGATTTCCTGCATGCAGTTAACTCCAAAACCCCTCCTGCTCCTGCCTCAGCTGCTGATGAGCTGGGCTCGGCTGCTTAGGGAAAAGGGGAAAAAAAAAAAAAAAAAAAAAGAGGGGTTGGGGCTTTTTCTTTCCTTTTTTTTTCTTTTTCTCTTTTTTCTTTTTTTTTTTTTTTTTCCCCTTCCTTATTTTAAATAGGTTTGTGTCGGTTATTTCGGGGTTTTTGTTGTTGTTTTGGCAAAGACTAAACCTAACCCATCTCCCATGGAACATCTGAGCCCCGCGGCCGCCCCTCCCCAGGGTCTCAGTCCCAGGGTCCCCCCTCCCATCCCTGCTCCCGAAGTTTTCCCTTTTTTTTTTTTACTCCACACACAAGCCTGGCTGCCTCCTCTGGAAAGTCATCTGTGTATGTTAGAGCTCAGGGGTTATTTATTGGTTTCATAATTATTTCAGAGTTGTTTCTGGTGTTGTTCCTTATTTTATATTGTGGGGCTTCTAAAAGAAGGGGGGGGGGGGGAGAAAAAGAAAACAAACAACAAAACACACCGACAGAGTTGCCAGATGCATTTTTTAAAATCTCCCTCAGTCAAATTACTATTACTGACTGTCTGGGAGAATAACCAAATACAGATTATCTACTCCTTAATATGCCACCAAAACACATGTAATGCCCACATGTTGCTGTGGAGCAGCAGAAAATAAAGAATCTAATCCTGAAGATCCTCAGAGATTTTTATTGTGCCGTTTTTAGCTTTAATTTACTAAAATTCTTCCCAAATCTCACCATTTGGATATTGATCCTGAATTTTGCAGCTTGGCTCCATGTTCCCTGTGCGTGAAACAGTTGGCAGAAGTATTCTGAGATGTGTCTGCAGGCCAGCAGGCACAAGAGCCATACAATCTCACTCAAAAATGGTGTTGGGAAGCAGAGATTTGGGGCCGTTCTGATTATTCAGAGGCTGGTGATTATTCCAAGTGGTCCAGACGATGCTTTTTACCAGCTCTGGGAATAAATGAGCCAGAAATTCCAGGGATACAACCTCAGTGGTTCCCAAACTGGAGCCTGGCACGGTGCCCTGACAGCATCACTGAGCCATCCAGGGATAACTGTGGTAATGCCAGGTCCTCCCAGCACAAATAAACCTGGGAAAGGGCTGGGATCATGAAGAATGTGCAGAAAGGGCTCTCATCAACTGCTGTGCTTCACACCTAAAAAGCACCTTTCACCTCTTACCCCTCTGCCCAAAACCGGGCCCACGGGCGTGCCTCCAATTGCTCTGAAATTTGAATTTTGTCGACACTTACACCTCAAGCCTCACCTCCCATTTTCCTCACCATGTGCATTCCCTCTCCTTGGGAGCAGTCAGGGACTGGCCTATGTGTAACTTTAAAATGGCCAAATGCGAAATTTTCCCTGCTCAGCCATTATCAATTACAATTTAACAGCTACACTCAGCAACGTTTCATCCCTCAAATATAAACTAATGAACTGCATCAACTCTCTCATTAAGGACATATGGGCTCCACACAGAACATTGGTCAAAAACATTAAAATTCAAACAGAAGACTCCTTTGTGGAAGGCCACCATAAAAGCCATGTAGACATCTTTAGGCTTTGAAGGTATTTTTCCCATTAAAATGAAAAAAAAACCAGTCAAAGGGAACTAAAGACTTCTAAATAAGGTTTTGGTGATCCCACAAGGCTTTTCTTTTTAGTGGCAGTACTTTTATCTGAGTAACAATATTTGCTAACGGAGGATGTGGAGCCAATTATATCTTGGTCATTCATTAGCATGAATGAATAGATATTATCAGAGTTTCTTCTCCTCCCCCCAAAACTTTACCAGAAAGGAATTGTTGCTTTTTACCACTCTAATTTTATGGGCTTGAAGTTGATAAATCAATCATTTATCACTAAAGACACCCAAATATTTTATTAACAACATCCATGTAGGAAAGCTACTGAATGACAGCTACCTCTGGAGAACAACAGCACAATTTCATCTCAGTCTCAAAATTCTCTTGAAAAAAAAAAAAGAGTCTCCAGGCACAGGGCAGGTAATGGGAAGTGCCCCTGCTTCACTGGGATGTGCAGAGGAGAGGCCAGGCCTGCTCTTTTAAGTCCTCATGTCAAAGCACCTCCCACAATTAGTTTTACAAGGCTTGGTTTATGCACTTCAGAAGAACAAGGCCGAGTTTCCCTGCAGGAAATGAAAATTGCATCCAGGTTGTGTGGCTGCTTCAAAGGGGCCCAATTCTCCAGGTTAGTCCCATGGGGCATGGCTCTCCATCCATCCATCCATCCATCCATCCATCCATCCATCCATCCATCCATCTATCCATCCATCCATCCATCTATCCATCCATCCATCCATCTATCCATCCATCCATCCATCTATCCATCCATCCATCCATCTATCCATCCATCCATCCATCTATCCATCCATCCATCCATCTATCCATCCATCCATCCATCTATCCATCCATCCATCCATCTATCCATCCATCCATCCATCTATCCATCCATCCATCCATCTATCCATCCATCCATCCATCTATCCATCCATCCATCCATCTATCCATCCATCCATCCATCTATCCATCCATCCATCCATCTATCCATCCATCCATCCATCTATCCATCCATCCATCCATCTATCCATCCATCCATCCATCTATCCATCCATCCATCCATCTATCCATCCATCCATCCATCATCCATCCATCCATCCCAGCTTTGTTCTTTAGCACTCTCAGGAGAAGAGGAATGGAGGGGGGGAGTGTGGAGGTGTCTCTCTGCTTTTGGGGTTGTTTTTACCGTTTTGTCTTTTGCTGCTGCTTCTTTATGCTTCCCCTTCCCCGCCCCCTCTTCATTTTTATCCTCCTTATCTTTCCTACTGAATATATTTCGTTTTTCTTCACTTGAACCTCAAGAAGCTTTTCCTTTAAAGCATTTGCTCCGCTCTGTGCTAGTTCAGAGCTATCCTGCAGCAGCAACAGCTTAAGAGCAGCTAAATCCTCTTTTTACTCCCAATTTTTACCTTCTTGGGCAAGGGGAACCTAACACAGCATCCTTTTTTCTCTGTTCCTACGGACAGAGCCTGGCACAGGCTGGGTGCTTGGTTTGCCTTCGGCTTTGAGCCTTTGCAGGGAAAGCGAGCCGGGGATCACCCGGGAGCTGGAGAGAACAAGTCCTGCCGCTGTGACACCTCTGTGCTTTGCGGTGTGTGCGTGGAAATCTCCCTGGGGCTCCGGGTCACCTGTGCCGGGGAATATCCAAGGAATGAAGTGACAAGGATCTCCCAGATCCTATCAGGACCCCTCTTCAGGCGCTCCTCTGAGCCGCGTGGCCCTCACTTCCCCCGGGAGTGGTTTGGAAGCACTTAGCAGGCATTTTTTAGCCGGAGAATGGGAGCACTGGAGATGCTTGCGGGGTGTGCAGGAAGGCGCGCGGCATTAATCGCTACCTGCCGTCGTTCCCGAAGCAGAGCTGCGGCCAGAACTGTGGGATTTTCTTTTTGGTTTGGACGGTCGGGATGGCTATAGATGAGAGATCTCTGTGGTTGGGTCTCAGAGTGTGTAGTTTATTTATGAAGGGCGTGGGTATGGTGGCCCTGCTTGGAGCTGCCAGCTGCAGCTCGGAGCAGGCCAGAAAAGTAAGAGAGCAAGAGAAGCAAAGGTAAGAGCAAGAGAGAGTAAGGGCGAGGGGAAGTAGTGGAAGTAGTAAAAGAAGAGGGATAAGAGGGATAAGAGAGAAGGAAAAGAGAGGGAAAAGAGCACAAAGAGAGCAAGGTTCTCGTCTACAATACAATAAATTTTCTTTTGTGTTGAATATTCTAATTTCCATTAACTAATCTAGTACAAGATACAAATCCTATAGTATTTACATACAGCCTATAAGAATTGTGACATTCCCATGCTGCGTTACATTTTAAAATCTAGAAACTCCTCTCTGGACCCCTGCTGCGAAGCCAGTAGGGTCTGCTCTGACCCTTGGAGCTGTCTGCAGGCAGAGGGTATTGTTCAACAGAGAGGAGATTACCTTCTGCCGGCCATCCCATTGTTTTCCAGTTGTTCAGTAACTGAGGCTTGGTATCTCAAAGCTTGCTTTCATTTCAATCTCGCTTACAGTTTCCATATTCTCAGCATCTTTTGCCAGGCAATCTTATTTATAAGGCTTTCCTCTTTCATCTTCCCCAACACAGAACCCTTCTCCCTCCCGCTGTGCCCGCCTCGTCACTGTGCCACCGCCACGGGTCGCAGCAAAGCAGCCCGACTCTCAGTCCGCAGTTAGGTGCCGAAATAATTTGATGTAAAGGGCGCTGGCGATTTGAAAAGATGAGTATTTGTGACAACATGGGCGGCCGGCCGGGCCTCTGCTTATCAAATTACGGATTCATGAGGAGCTTTAGTTCACATGGCACTGGAAAGGTCAATCCGGAGGAGAGCAATAAGGAAGGGAGCAGTGTGGGATAACTTACCTGGAAACAAGCTTAACACACAGACACCGGCAAGGAGGAGGATGCACTGAGGGAAAACATGAATTTCCATCTGTTTCCCCTTGGCTAAAGGAGTTTTGAGAAGGAATTAGCGACTGATGGAGACAACAGGGAAAAAATGAGTGGAGAGACAATAGATTAAGTGTAAATAAATCCTCCAGAGTATGATACTGTAATGCTCTGGTGGCATCAGCTCCAAGGCAATGTAACAAATTAATATTAATTGTCAGATGGGTTATGGTATGCTATGGGGCGTGGAGTATGAGAAAAAGGAAAAGAAAAGGAGGAAAAGGGAAAAAAAGGAGGAAAAGGAAAGCTGTCTGCTGCCCTTCTCTGCCAGAGCAGGATTTGCATCCCTTGTGTTCCAGACAGAGTTAAATGAAGAGAGGTTAAGCCACCTCAGAGAGCTGAACAATTTCAAGATAAGAGGTTCTGCTGGGCAGAAGGCACCTCTGTAACACTGCTCTCACATCTTCCCAGATCAGCTGTGATCCCCTCTTGGATATCCAGGAAACCTCACTGTAATCACAGCATTGAGTATTATCCAGATTTTTTTTTTTATTATTCCCCTGTGTGCCAAAATGCATGAGGACTTGTCTGGGCTTAGCTACAGGGATCTAGAGTTTTGGGGCCTCCAGGCTAAAGTTTTTCCTTCTTAGAGTAAACAAAACAAAACAAAAAAACTTTTTCCTTTGAAATCTGTGTGTCCCCCGGCCAGCTGCTGAGACTTTGTGTCTCCAGTCCTCCCTCACTTCATTAACTCTCTGCACAATCAAGATCCTGCTGAATTGTAACTGCAGTGGCAGATTACAGTCCTCTGTAATTAACAGGCATAGATAGAGCATAATAGAGCCTGACCTTTAGCCACGGAGCTCTGCTCTGCTCTGCAGACCTCTGTCCCAGCATTCGGACATGGAACAGCAGCCTCGCTGGAATAGCATCCACCAGGGCTGAGCACTGGGATCAAACCCTGCCTGTAAATCCTGTCTGCTGCACATAGTTGAGAGATGGATTCTGCGGATTTCCCAGTCTCCGAGGACAAGTTTGCACCCGCTGTGCATGCCTGGAGGAGCTGCTGAGCTGCACCACGCTGGGAAGCCCAGGAAACGCAATGCGAGATCAGCAATCTCACTGTCCTGTTATCAATAAATTCATCCCTACCTTCCTCTCCTTTGGTTATGATTTTCCCTTCCTGTCCGAGAGGTCCCACAATATTGGATTCATCTGGAATTTCCGTCCCAAAGCTGTGAGCTGGCCAATGCAGCTGGGAACAGCAAGAGGGGCAGAGCAGCTGGTGCCTGGCTCCAGCCAGAGCTGGTTCCATGAGGCCCTGGTCCATCTGTTCATCCAAAATAAAGAGCTCCCAGTGCCCAGCTGGGATCCAATGGACCTCAGTGACAGGGACAGACTTCTCTTGTGGCTGCCCCATCCCTGGCAGTGTCCAAGGCCAAGTTGGACATTGGGGCTTGGAGCAGCCTGGGACTGTGGGAGGTGTCCCTGCCATGGCAGGGGTGGCACTGGATGAGCTTGAAGGTCCCTTCCAACCCAAACCATTCCATAATTCTCTGGCACTGAGAATCAAGGATTTACTCAGGTTTCTCCCTTGCTGCACAAATGAAAAGGCCACACTTAGGAAGCTGGGATTTTGTGGAGCTATTTGGAGTAACATGGTCCTTTGTATTTGTAGAGAGCCTTGAACTGCTATGGCAAATCAACAGGATATAACATGGAATTAAACACTGAAACTGAATTTTTTTTAATAAAGAAAAAAACTAAACCAACTCCTACTTTGTCTGAGTGATAAAGCGTTGTAACGTTAAATTCAAGCATAAACAAAACCGACAAAGCCATCCTGAATTTCTTTATACTTTATAATATATATATATATTCTCATTTAATAAATGAGATGCAGGGTTTTTACTCTGTCTGAGGGATAAAACACAGTCAGAGGGAGCAAACCCTTTCCACTCAGCTGTGTTTGGAGAACACTCCTTGCCAACATCGTTGGTACCTGGAGGAAGGACAGCAGGGCTGGTGCTGAGTGCCACGGGCTCATCGCATTCCCCTTCTCCTGTCTTCCCTGCCCAGTTTGTCCTGCTGCTCCACGGGCAATATAATTTTGGAAAGCAGCTCCGTTTCTCTAGCAAGGCAGGGGAGTAAGCTCTGCTTTAATGCTGATTAAGCTCCATGTACTGCTTTATGGGGAAGCTGCTCAGAGCCCGTTGCAGGCCGCTGTCACAGGGCCAGGGGTGAAAAAGCCAAGAGGAGCTCAGGGAAGAGCAAACAAAGAAACCCACCACTGCAAGGATCCAGGACCTCAACAGCAACAACAGCAACCCTGAAATTCTTCAGCAGTTAAAACACAAGCCCCCAAACCTCACACATTCTTTTCCTGCAGCGCAAACCCTCGGTCAGGCAAACACCGAGCTCTCCGTGAGCGCGGACACCATCGGCACCCTCCCCACCTTGGGGCACCCCAGCAGCCCCAAACCCCGACCCTACAGTCCCAACGTCCCAGGAATGTAGGGCTCAGGGTATGAAGCTGCCAGCGTCCAAAGGAGAGCCATGAAGGTGGGGAAGGGTTTGGAGGGGCCACACGAGGAACACCTGAGGTCACTGGGTTTGCTCAGATGGAGAAGAGAAGATTGAGGTCAGACCTTGCCGGGGTCTGCAGCTCCTCCTGAGGGCAGCTCTGCTCCCTACGACTGGGACAGGACCCAGGGAACGGCCGGAGCTGGGGCAGGGAGGTTTGGGTTGGATATTGGGAAAGGTTCTTCCCCAGAGGGTGCTGGGCACTGCCCAGGCTCCCCAGGGAATGGTCCCGGCCCCGAGGCTGCCAGAGCTCCAGGAGCGTTGGGACAGCGCTGCCAGGGGTGCCCAGGGTGGGGTTTTTGGGGTGTCTGTGCAGGGCCAGGGCTTGGATCAATGATCCTTGTGGGTCCCTTCCAACTTGGGGTTTTCTGTGATTCCCTGGTTCCCAGCTTTACCCCACACCAAATGACCCATCAACGTTTTCCTCTTCCAGCCTTCCTCCAGGAAGAGGAAAAAACCCCACGAGCTGAACATTCTTCTGTTTTAGTACTACATGAGAAATACCTTCATAAAAACCAAACAAATAAACAAACAAACAATCTTGGATGTCTGCACAGCCCTAAACCTCCACGGGGAAAAAAACCATCATTCTAAGCTTTCCCATGAATTTCAGTACTGAGAAGTGATGATTTTCCAGCAAGATCCTTATATCAAACAGGACATTCCTGACAATATGTCAGGAAGGTGTCCTGAGCTAAAATCCCTTTAAATCCAACAAATAACCCATTAAATATGTGGGGGAGTTTGGGTTTTTTTTACTCCAGACTAGACATTGAGAATAAGTGCTTTGATCTGTTGCCTCAAATTTCACTGTCTCCCTGCAAACAAAAGAAAGAAAAAAAGCCACAAATTTTTACATGTCTCACAAGAGGACAGCATTCAACTCAGACTAAAAATTATGAAGTCGTATACTTTTAATATTCCTGTCTAGCCCTCTGCAAACCACAGAACAATGCAACATCCATCATCATAAAAGCTGGGACAGTAAATTAGGAAGACAGCATATTTGGGGGCATTTTTAAAGAAAAATAAATATTCCTAATGGGAAACTTGAGAGAAATCATTAAAAATTACTGTGGTATCCATCACGGGAGAATGAAATCAATTAGGTCTTAATCTCCCGTTATTTATGAAGGGAAGAATGAAACAGAGCTTCTTTATTACAGGCATTTTCTGTTAGGTTCTGTTGCACAACTTCGAGCCCCAAGCACAGCAAGTGAAACCTCTCAAAAGTAAAACAAATAGGAGTAAAATGTTGGTTGTGTAACACCAGCTAATGGTGTCAGGTAGAGCAGGCAGCCCATAATTATGCATCTTTCCCGCAGTTTAGCATGGGCCATTACATAACTCCATGCAGGCCAACGAGCCCCCAAAGTTGTATCTTCACCTAATGACAAACACCAAAATGACAGAGGTGCTCCCAGCGGCGTTACAAGTTCAGTCCGGATTTGGCACCACTGAGTGGGGACCCGTTACTAATTCCTCTGGTGTCCACTGGAACAGCATTACTCACGGGGAACCCGTGTGGGGAGAATATCCAACTCTGGGTTACCCCCAAAAACTGGAAATCTACAACACACCCATGGCTCCCCGGCCCTGACATCACTGCAGGGCTGGGAGGACGGGGCTGTCGTCGGGGATTTTGGGGAACAGGAGCTGGCACTTGGGGACGTGGTATAGTGGTGGACTTGGCACTGCTGGGCTCAGAGACCTGATGGTCTTAGAGGGCTTTTCCGAACTGAATAATTCCAGGAACAGTGTGTTGCAGCCCCTCTGCTCTGGCTGGGAGAGCTGGGGGTGTTCACCTGGAAAAGAGGAGGATCCAGGGAGAACTCAAAACTCCTTCAGGAGAAGCCCCCTAAAGGGGCTACAGGAGAGCTGGAGAGGGACTTGGGACAAGGGGTGGAGGGACAGGACACAGGGAATGGCTTCCCACTGCCAGAGGGCAGGGATGGATGGGATATGGGAAGGAATCCTTCCTTGTTATGGTGGTGAGGGGTTGGGATGGAATTCCCAGGGAAGCTGGGGCTGCCCCGGCAGTGCCCAAGGCCAGCTTGGATGGGGCTCGGAGCAGCCTGGGACAGTGGAAGGTGTCCCTGCCATGGCAGGGGTGGCACTGGGTGGGATTTGGGTGCTTTCCAAGTGGAACCATGCTGTGACTCTGGCACTGTTCAAAGCCCACAGCTTCACTGTCCCTGAGGGCTCTGCCTGCTCCCTCCTCAGGCAGCTGCACGTGCAGCCAGCCTGGGATTCAACCAGAACATCGCTCTTTTCTCATCATTTCTCCCCCAAATCGTGGCAAAATCTGTCTCCAGCATATCTCCCTTTCTCCTTCTGCAATGACACAACTTCACAGGACAACCCAGTGACAAAACCAGACTCCTGTCCTCAATACAGGTTTGACTCCCTGGCCACAGTTATGGATCACAATTAATTAAATGACTGCTGAGGGACCTTCCTTCCAGACACCATTAGCAGGCAGTCAGAAAATCAGCCCACATTCAGGCTGGACACTATTCCCCTGACAACCCTTTGGTTAGGATTTTTATTAATTTTCCCCACATCACGGATACAAAGTGCTCACTTAAACAACAAAAAGTTCTGGAAAACCACAGAAACATGAAACAGAAATTGATGTCTCCCCATTCAAGCACAGCTGCAAGAGCCCATTAGATGGTGAAATAGCAGATGGCCCAAGCAAGAAGTTGAAGATAAAGTGGTTTCCGAAAAGTTTTTTGCTATTTTATACCAATTTCTCAAGCCAGTTGCAGACTTGAAATAACTCCAGAACCACAAAGCAGCCTCTCTGATAGGTGTTTGCATCCTATAATTATATATAAACTAAAGTCTAGTCATGGTAAGATACTGCAGAAAATAAAAGTACTTTAAACATGAAGTCTAAAAATACATCACTGTGACAATTTTTAAAATATCCACCAAATTTCTGCAATTAAGAGCTATTTTACACATTCCTATCTATGCAACACCATCCTCAAGCATTTTGTTGCACTTCTCCTATTTTATATCATTTTATATAACTGCATGTACCATGAGAAAATTGGTGCAGTTTCTTCTCCTTTTTTATTTTCACTTTTTAATCACTCTGCGGCTGGTAGGGAGATGATACACCTCATTATCTTATTCTGTGGGTCATCTAAAATGAGTATTAAGTAATTCTGCCTCCCACAGCTTTGGTACAGAGCCAAGGAGAACGAGGAAATGTAAAATTCCTGACCTAAAAAAAGAGAGGATGCTTTATATCCTCAACATAAAAGTGAGGTTTCATATAGAACCATGGAATGCTTTGGGTTGGGAAGGACCTTAAATCTCATCCAGTGCCACCCTTGCCGTGGCAGGGACACCTTCCACTGTCCCAGGGTGCTCCAAACCCTGTCCAACCTGGCCTTGGGCACTGCCAGGGATCCAGGGGCAGCCACAGCTGCTCTGGGCACCCTGTGCCAGGGCCTGCCACCCTCCCAGGGAAGGATCCTTTCCTGATATGCATGGCAAGCTTATTCCAACAGTTTTGTCAGAGCTAAACTGAAATTGCAAGAGATAAAAGCATAACCTCCCAAAACACCCCCAGCTGGGGGACACGTTCCCCTTCCAGAGCCCAGCTCGAGCCCCTCATTCTCCATGGGCAGCGTGGCAGCACTCAGTGAGGGCTCCTCCCTCTGATAGGGATTTTGGGCAAGGATTTCTGTGATTTTGGTGTAAATAGACACATATTTAAACCAAAGCTTAATAAATATTTCCATCCATGCACTGAGCTTCTCAGCCAACAGTACATTTGATAGATTTTCTGTAGCTCCTCTCATTCTGATCCAGTTTTATGGTCAGGTGAATTTGCATTTCAGTTGAAATAAATGCCCTTTTATTCAAGGGGCTGCAGATGGGGAAGGTCCCAGCTGGGGCTGGGACTTCTCCAAGGCCCATTTCCTGGTGCTGACCCGTGGCCAGGACAGGGGGGGAGCGCAGGGAGGGCATCCCACAGGATCCGGCCACATCCCAGCCCCGACGAACCGCGCAGGCTGGAGTCACAGCCTGGAGAAATGTGACCCTGTGGGACAACCCTGCACCCCGACGGGCTCCAGCAGGGAACAAGTGGCCACTCAGTGCTCCTGGGGAGATAATCCCCCACCCACCCAAGCACACAGGCACTTCTGTCCCTGCAGTCAAAGGGGCAAGCATCCCTGCGCATGAGGCAAGCTGTATTTTTAGCCGTGGAGCTCTTGCTGTATCAGGGAATGGTTTCCTTTGGAGAGGGCTGCCAGGAACTTTATCCCTGCTTTTGTGTGTTGTTTTCCTTGTAAATCAGCTCTCTCCCAGAAAACATTACACTAACGTGACCAGTCCCAGATACTCAACAGTAAAACCTCTCAAAAGTCTTACCCAGACGTTCTCCTCCTCTATCTCAGCAGCTGAGTAAACTCCAAGATGTGGCTAATGACTTGCATACGCATACACAGGAAAATATTTGGGTTTAAATAAATCCCCAGAACACTGGAACCCTCAGTGCTTTTGGTTACAATGACTTCCAACCCTTAACGAGGTATTCCTGTCAGGTGAGATTAATGATGCCAGCAAGCAAACAAACACCACGTCTTGCACACCTCAAACGCCGCGCGTTCCCCATGCGGGCTTCATTTCCATTAACGCAGAATTCCAACCCTGTGGGAGGTTTTGTGCCTGTGAAGGACAACGTCCACACAGGCTCTGTGCCTGAATGCCCCCAAACCATCCTGTATCTCCCCCAAACCAACACTGTTACAAATCCTGACGTGTCCCTCCCGAAGGCGCAGCACCGACACCCAGAGAACTTGAACACAACCGGCAAGTTTTCCCAACAAGAAGGAAAATTCCAGCTTGACAAGTGTGGTGACCTCCAATTTTCCCGTTATCTGCTGGCAAATGGGCTCTTTGAAGTGCCTGCAAGTCCAAAGTGAGATCCCACCACTTTTTCCCTAACTCTGAAATTCCTTAAGCTTCTCCAGGGCTATGCCTGGGAGGCTCCCGTTTTCCTGAAGTGACATTTTCCTGTGCAGTCCATTTTCTATCACAATGATTGGATTGTAGAGCCGACATGAATGTCAGAATTGTTTCCTGGATACATTACCAGATACATTCTTTTCTCAGGCCCAGGAAGAGAAATTAGGTTTGCAACAGAGATAACTTTTGGGTTTCTGTAGCACAGGTTTTGTACCCTGTAAAACATTCTCAGACAGGGATTTACATCATGCATTTTCCTCACTAGCTTATTTGTACAAAAGAAATTCCATCTCAGACTGCCACAGATTTTTCCTGCAGGTTTTAAAAATCATATTTAGAGAAAATAAAAACATTTGAAAATAACCCTTTTACAAATCCAGAGGATTTTTTTCTTTGATGCACTTGGCTGCATGCTGTGAGCCAGAGGATCTGCTCCTGATCCAGGGGAGGTGAGGATGCAGCAGGTGAATGTTGCACTCTGTCCTCCAGGAGGGAGAGGAAACCAGGTCAGTGGAGGTGTGGTTCCCTGGTCAGGGCATCCGTGATGGTGCCAAGGGGTAAAATTCCACCTGAAGCCTCTGTTGTTCTTCCCAAGAAATGCTCACATCATTCATTTCCTCACAAGGATCACCTGTGTGCGATGATTTCCAAGGAGGATCAGCTCCTCTGCTTGATATTCCCAGCCAGAGAGTGGGAAGCATGTCAAATAGACACATATGTACATAGATTTACATAGATTTACGTA
This sequence comes from Callaeas wilsoni, assembly GCA_013398955.1. Lineage (NCBI taxonomy): Eukaryota > Metazoa > Chordata > Aves > Passeriformes > Callaeidae > Callaeas > Callaeas wilsoni. Next base: position 77,543 of record VWPU01016405.1, read on the forward strand.
TGAGCATGGAGTAGGGATACACCAGGGCAGGTAGATTAAACCATCTCCCTTGAATTCCTGGGTATCCTGCAGGATAAATGCCTGCTTTCCATGGAAAATACTCTCACTCCCAATGAGGAAGATCCTGTCTCTTCCTCTCTGCCACAGAAGAAGTGGGAAAAGTTTTGGGGCTCCCTCCTGGTGTCAGTCCCACCCCAGGGCACATCTCTGCCCTGGGAAGTGATTATTTTGCTGTGTCCTCCACGGATACCAAACTCCAAATGTTTTTTCTCCATGCCAAATGTCTTGCTGTGGCTTTAGGGTGAGACTCCAGGCAGGCCTAAGGGTATACACCAAAGCAGGGTGAAATGTGAATAATGTTCCTCTGTCTCACAGATGTGCAGGAATAATGCACCTGAAGGATACAGACTGGATGAACCAAAGCTGCATTTTCCTGAAGGCAAAAAATCAGAGAGTGAGGACTCAAGGGGGGAAATGTTCAGTTTCTACTGCAATAAAAGAGAATTTGGGCACTGATTCTATAGGAAATATCTCTGGTCATAGCAAGCTAGAAATGGATGAAAGCTTGAAAGAGAATCCTTCTTGGTGTCCCTTCTCCGAGTTCTACTTGGAGCCATCTGTGGTCCAGCCTTGGCTTTGGTTTCCAGTGCAGAATCACTTCCTTGGTTAAAAAGATGTTTTTCAGGGAAGAACCCTGGCAGGTCCTTCCTCACTGCCTTACCTTCCACATCCTCTCCCAAAGGACTGAACTATTGATGAGTTTTTGGGGATATCTCTCTGGAATGCAATATTTGTTCAACAGATCTCTGTCTTCTCTGTGAGCAAAAATTAACATCGTTATTCCTAAGTTAACTGGGAAGCTGAAACACAAAAAGGCAAAATAATCCAACAGAAACAGAGCACAGAATACACCCAGGTCCTTGTGTCCTGCACAGGTCACCCAGCTGGAGCTTACCCCAGTGGCTCACAAACATCCCTCTTCCAAAAAATCCTGACCTTACCTCTCAGGCTGGATTAGGAAAACAAAGCAGAACTATCAAAGGCCAAATTCCAGCCTCATTCAAACCCCTACTCAAACTCTGTGCAGCAAAGTTTAACACTTGAAGTGATTTTTAGGGGCGGTATTTTCTTCCCATGGGATTTGTGGGTACCAAGGCACGACTTCTCAGGCAGTTTCAATAATTGTGTTATATTTAACAGCACCAAATAAAAACACAGCGGTTGGATCAATATTATCCTCATACTTTATTCCATAAATAAACTCCATTGGTTTGTGAGCTGCTTGTTTTTACTTCCAACATGTACAAATAAAGATTTAAATATTTTTTTGGAGGAAACATGACAGCTGGTTTGAGTTCTGCAAGTTTTGATGCAAACATCCTCCTTGGCACCACTCCTTCATCTGCCATTTCTATAAATACTTGGTGCTCACAGAAGTGGAGTAAAACGTATATTACAATGAAAAATGTGAAAAAGTGTTATAAACAAATTTTTAAATATTGTTTTTTAGTGGGAGAGCTTGCTAGGTAGTTTCACTCTATGAACAGGAATGGAGTTCTTCAGAAAGCTGAAATATTGGTCCCTTTTGGAATGTTAAGTATTAATGTGAAACTGCTGCTGCTCTGATGATGTGGTAATGCTATTTCAACTGGTTCCTAAACATAACAAATAAGAGTTTTCTTCAAGGATTTAACTCACAGGAAATCAATTAATAAAATACTTCAGAGAAATAAGTTTTCCACATCTAATAAACACTGGGCTATTGCTACAGAGAAGTGTACTTTTAAAAAAATATTAAGATAAATAATACCCCTGTAATTCAGTATTTGCATTAAAAATTCTTAAAATTATTTCCTCTGGGTAAACTGACCAAAAGGTGATGCTCTGGAACAGCTGTGCTCCCTTTCAGGCTGTTTTTGATTACTTGAAAGTCGCCTTAAAACTCCAATTGAAACATAAATGATCTTTCTTTATACAAAGAGCCAAAGATAAGAAAAATACCTCCAGGTAATTGAGATAACAGTTAATTTTATGGCTTATCTAGCAGTCAAAGGCATTCAAGATCCAATTAGGACGATGGGCAAGGGACTCCTTTGTCACTCCGTGTTTCTGTGAAGGAGCTGGTCCAGTAATTGCTAGAAAAAAAGACGCAAAAGTGCTTTAAAATACTGTTAAAAATCCACGAGATGATAGAAATCTTTAGTGATAGTGCAGGTGAGGTGGAGTTGGCATCCCAGACTTCAAATTTCCTGGCTCCATTTCCTCCAGAAACAACAGGAAATCCTCACCTTTTTGAACATCTCCACACGCAGCCTGTTACTCTGGATGATGATCCGCTTCTGTTTCTCTTCTTGTTTCTTTTTAACCTCAGGTAAATTGTCATAAATCCTGTCAGGAATTCAGAAAGTGGAGTTCATGTCATCCCCGGGGCTCACAAATAATTAATTTTTCCTGTAGGGAAAGTCTGCCTTCCGTGCAATTCTTGTAATGGCCATCTCTAAGTACTTGAATTGGATTTATGGCACGGGAGTGATAAATTATTAACAATTGTGGCTTGATACAAAATCTGGCTTGTTTCAAATCTTGCTGAAAATTCTGATTTTGGAGTAAAAAAAGTAAAGAAACAGACGGGATCAGGTGATTTCAATGCAGTAGCTTCTAACGAGCTCAGTGGAGTTGGTTTCAATTTCTAGCAACATAATTTGAACCAGAATCTGGCCTGTACACTTAGTTTATTTTTTTTTAATGCCACACAATTAATACCACCCAATCATTGTCCAGCAATTTTCTAAAATATAAGAAAACCATCATTATAAGACTGGAACTGTGTACATTTTTTCACCGTCATTAGGACCACTTTTTACCAAAGACAGCACAATCTTTCCGTTCTAAAAATAACAGGAGCTGCCATTAAAAAGGTGACTCCTGATCTTTTTGCATTAAAATCAGTGATAAAATTCCCAGGATCTGGAAGGGAAAGCTGGACCTTCCTTCCCAGCAGTCTTGGTTTTGCATGAGCACAAAGCCTGTTTAGTTCTGGGTTCTCCTCATAATATTTTGCAATTCTAAGTTCTTGAAGCAGCCTGTTTTGGCTGGGGATTGTATTTTGGAGAAGAGCAATGGGACACATCTCAAAACAGGGATGAAATCCTCACGGTGGCTTTTGCAGCTTCCCTTGCATGAAGTGCAGTGCAGTTAAAGATCAGACACCACAATCCTCATAATTTGCTGTCATTCCCTTCCTCTGTGCCATAATCAGAGGGGGAAAAAAATCTAAAGTGACCTTATTGCTTCAATTTTAGGGTGTTCAACATGAGGCACCTGCTGAGGATTTGGTTTTCACGCCATGGGTGCCTCAGGCTGTCTGAACCTGCTGGAGAAGGGCTGCTCAAAGGGCAGGGCTGCCCAAATCTAAGCTGATACAGCAGAAAAAACCCCATAGACAAACCCTAAACCAGAAGGATTTGTACCTTTTAGATCTCATGTGCATCTCCTTCTCAGGAATGACTCTTTCCTTTGGTTTGAAGAGGTTATCTGGCAGAGAGAAAATAAAGTTAGTACTGGAGGGATCTGCTTTTTCTGCAGTCTCAAATGTCATATTCCACGGAGTTGTGATTTGCCACTTCTGGTTAAAGTTTTGAAGGCTTGGGGCCAGATCCAAACCTCTCCAAATCTTCCTCCCAAGTTCCTGCAGGCAGTTGCACCCTGGCTGCCTCCTCAGGGTGTCAGGAACCTGCCCTGGCACAGTCATTTCTCATTCCATTTACACCTGTTTTGCAGGGCTGTGGATAATTATCTGAGCTTTAGAAGGAGGAAAATCACATTATTCCTTCCTGATGAAGTATGAAGAGATCTGTGATAATTCCAATCAGCATTTCCCTGGATACAGGAAAATAATTACTGATCTGAGCAGTTAGTGGTTCTCAGGAATAGGTGATTTTAACATCTTCCTTGCAAAAATGGGTCCTGACTAGGAAGGGAGGGTGTTTGGACAAGGTGGGAAGCCAGGAAATAAATGAGATCGCTGTTGTAGCTCTGTGTAAAATCCATGGAATCACGAAATGGTTTGGCTTGGAAGGGGCCATTAAATCCCATCCCATTCCACCCCCTGCCATGGCAGGGAGACCTCCCACTGTCCCAGGCTGCTCCAAGCCCCAGTGTCGAGCCTGGCCTTGGGCACTGCCAGGGATCCAGGGGCCGCCCCAGCTGCTCTGGGCACCCTGTGCCAGGGCCTGCCACCCTCCCAGGGAACAATTCCTGCCCAATCTCCCATCCATCCCTGCCCTCTGGCAGTGGAAGCCATTCCCTGTGTCCTGTCCCTCCATCCCTTGTCCCCAGTCCCTCCCCAGCTCTCCTGGAGCCCCTTTAGGCCCTGGAAGGGGCTCTGAGGTCTCTGGACCCTTTTCCAGGCTGAACAATCCCAAGCCTCTCAGCCATTCCTCATAGCAGAGATGTTCCATCCTTCCAATCAAAAATCAAAGGGAGCTTTGCAGCAGTTTCAGTTCTGAACTGGTGCAGTTTCCAAAGCACAGACTGAGAAAGGAGAGAGGCTCTGAAGCCTCCTCTCCCTCAGGACTGACTTTCCCCCACTCAGCAGTCGTCTACACTTAATCATCCTCGTTAAATCTTCAGTACACACGAGCCACATGCTCAATTTGCTAGGAAAACATCATTTGTCTTTTATTTATTAGCGTTCTAGTGCTTATTTAGATGTTGATTCACTTAAAAGGAATAAACACTTGGATGCTGCTGCTGTCCCAATAACCCTGAAAGTGCAGGCAGCAGATTGTCCGTGACCCAGGGACACCTTCCACTGTCCCAGGTTGCTCCAAGCCCCGTCCAACCTGGCTCTGAACACTTCCAGGGACGGGGCACGATGACACAGCAGCATTCCAGACCTCTGTGTGCAGCTGTCAACAGGAAAAACCCATCCAGGGATTTGCAGACCCACTTCCTATCCCATATACAGCGTGATAAACTAATCTGTATTTTTTCTACAAGTCCCTAAGACAGGGTGGCCTCCGTTTTCAGTTTCTGGGAAGCACCACAGAGGTTGGGAGCTGTGCAGGTGCTGTTGCTCCAGAATAATCCTCTCCTGCTGGCGCAGAAGGGCATCAGACCCATCACTGCTGTGGATACAAGATATGTGGCTGTGCAGGGCTTTGAAGGGATGGATTCAGAAGAGACTCTGGGGAAAAATCCTCGAAGAAAATAATAAATCCACCTTGGTTATTGAAATGCCCTTCGTGAAGCAGCGAGGAGCCAAGAGGTTAATTCTCAGGGCCAAACATTCCTGCAGCATCCCCCAGCTTGCTATGTACAAGAACAAAAAAATTGCATGCAAACATCAAGCAGAAATAAGGCTAATCCTTGATGGATTGTAGGATTAGGATTCAAAAGTTAAGTGAGGAATAAATAAAAAAATTGGAAGAAGTGAGAAAATAAAAGTAAAGTGGTGTGTGCATTTAAAGAGTTGTTAATCCTGTGAGAGGAAAGCGCATTTCAAAGGGAAGAGCAGCGAACACCCAGCGCTGTAAGAACCCCGAGCTCATCTCGGACACCCGAATTAAAGCTCCTTCCTCCCGAGCAGAGATCAAATGAGCCATGTGAGCTGGACAATTCCCCAAGCTGATAGGCTTCTAAATTGCGTTTTAGCAGCTCCTTATCAAAGCTCCTCATCGGATTTCGTAGCCCTGGAGGACTTTTGGAGACAACTGTTGTGGCTGAGGGGAAAGAAGGGATTTCAGAGCAGACCTTCAGCATCGCACCACAGCTACATAAAGGCTTAGACAGAGAGGACTCAATCATCTCCTCGGTGTTTTACTCAAACCTTGTGAAACTCCTGAGTTTCTGGCATTTACAAGTGGTCCCTCATCTCCACTTGGCAAGCTGCAAATGAATGTAAATGGGTCGTCCTTGTAATATATTTTAATTAATGCTAAACGGCACCTCCAAGAGGATGAGTAACTCCCCTGCTTGGGAAGTCAGTAAATATTTAGACAGAGAACAGATAAAATGATTGTGTTGGAACCAGCCCCTGACTTCCTATTTACCACTAAATCACTGGAGCACTTAAAAAACAGTGGCAAAATTTATCAAAATATACAGAATATAGATACATTTTCTTCTAACGTGAATGTGAATCCTGAAAGTTTGGTAGGAGCTAAAATGTGCTTTTGAGGATGTGTGAAAAGCAAAGCACTGCTGCTGGTGGTTCTCTAATTTAGCTGCTCTTTTACTGAACTGAAAAAAATAATTCACCAAAACCCCATTTGCCCAGAGAAATCCTAGGATACAGAACATTTTTTTTAAAAGCTGGGTTTTTTTAAATCAACAGTCCCCTAAAAAAACCATTAGCCTTGAACCTAAAATAAATGTGGAGGAGATGTTGAGCTCGATGTGCCCACAGGATTTTCCTGGGAATTCACCCCGGGAATATAAAGCAGTGCCTGCACCCAGGGGTGCTGCCCAAACTTTGCACATCCTCTGTCAGTGACTTCATGCACTGAACTTCTTCAGCCGCAGCCAGAACGTGAGGTTTTGGTGTTATTTATACAAAATTCAATAACCCATTAGTTTAAAGGGTAAGGCTGCCTGGGGTCCTGCTCACCCCCCAGAAATCCTGAGGCTCACAAGTGCTCCTTGCCCCAAGGACACCCACAGGAAGGTGGTTCCCAGGTTTTCCAGCTTTTTGGGTTTCTCCTGCTACTACTGAGACTTCTGACCCTCCTCAATATTTCAGTCTTTATGGAAAACATCACTAAGATCTCTAAAAAGCAGTTGAGAGGTTTATGAAAACATCTTCATATTAAATTAATTTTAGGGATGGTGCTGGACATTTCAGTCCTCTCTATCCAAGTGATACTTAAATATTCATGGATTTTATTTAAAAAAAAAGAAAAATTGGCATCTCACTTGGCCTTCCTAAATCTTTCTAATTTCATTAGAGCATGTAATCCTAAAAAGTATTTTTTTTTCCCAAAAAACCAGCAGTTATTAAAGAAGGTGTGGCAGAGTTAATATTAGTTTAATAATATCTTCAAAACAGGTCATTCCTCTTCCTAATTCCATTACCTGACTGCAGCTCAGACTTTATTCAGAGCTGCCAGCCAAAAAGGCCAAAAGAATGGGTGGCACTATTGAAAGTTTTAATGGAGAAAAAGGACCCGGGAAATGACCCAAATAAAGTCCCAGCTGAGCACCAATGTGAAGACCACAAGAACACACCTTAGTGGCTGCAGGATTATTGGAAATTCTCTGATTGCCACCTTCTTTTCCCTCAGATAAAAACCTCCCCTGGAAAACCCAAACAAACAGCAATCCTTTCCCTCCAGGCTCCTGCAATTTAAAAAAAAAAAAAAAAACTTTTGGGGAAGGTTTAGAAGCACGATATAAATTGTTTCTAATATATTAGTAAAGATAGAGGGTTTGGAAGCCAATCCAGAGGAACTCAACAGGCTCCATGGTGATGTTGAAGGGTAACCTTCAACTTCTACAGCCAATTCCAATGAACGACCACCCCCTCAAAGGACAGGAAAAGGGAAGGTAGGAAAAAACCCCAAATGTCCCTGAGAAATTGCGTTAAACCTCCGAAAGTGCCTGTGCACACCAAGATCACAGGGCTGTTCATTATGCAGATTTAAAGGCCTATAAACAGCTGGTAGTCCTGTCACTGCAGTAATTACATTACGGTTTTGGAGATTTAAATGCAGTTATTTGAACACTGTTTCTATTCAGCTCGTCACAGTGGGATCTCTAATTTGTTCGACACAGTCAACAGCAGAGTTGTCTATCTTGGACTAATTAGCACTCTCAAAATTTAGCAGTACCCATTACACAGCACAAAGGCTGCCTGAGAGTCGCAGGTTCTGTGCCTTCAAAGAGCTCTTGTGACGATAAAATCGCGTGCAGGATAAACATTCTCATTTTCCTGAGATTCCTTTCAGCGTTTCGGAAAACCCCGCTCGTGAAGGACAATTAAAAACTGGCAAACAACTCAGGGTTTTGAGGATGGGAAGGTAAATGGGAACTGCACAGATGTTGGTATTTATATGGAAATGATGTTGAATGCCAATTATTTCTTTCTCTTACAAGAAACCAAAGTTGTAACAACACTGTCAAAACATGGGGAAACCCTGCTAGTCAACAATTTTATATTATTGATAAAGATGTTTTAGGCTGATAAAATAATCTCTCTGGGAGAGAGAAAAATCTCTGCAGGCCTTTGCTCTGGGTGCAAATTATTGTATTGGAATAAAAGTCGCAAGACCAGAGAGAAGCACATGTACCAAGCTTATTTCAGAGAGAGGTAAGTGCAGCAAACTTCTCAAAACACCTTGGGCTGCAGTTTAGGCCCCATTTCCACCTGAACAAAAGCAGGCACCCACCTCTCCCCATCCTGGGCCACCCTCCTGTGTGGGCACACGGGGAACCGGGCAGGGAATGTCCTCCTGAGGTGGGAAATTAGCTGGATAACCGCTGTTGCAGTCAGTGCTGGAGCTGGGCGTGCTGCATGACCTGCTCCTGCTGCCCAGCCTCACATGGGCTCCCATTCTTCTTTGGGGCCATTGTGGCAGGGTCAGAGGAAATGAAACCCATCAACCAACCTGCTCTTGGGAAAAAGACCTTTGGAAAATGTGTGAGGGCGTGCTGGCAATGAGCCCTGTGAGCCTCAGAGCCGTAAAGAGCTTCACCTCCACAAATCAGGAAAGAGGGAGAAAAAAACAGGAAAGGAAGGAAATGATCAACAAACCAACCACAAGATCACAGCCTGGTGCCCAGAGGTGCCATCAATACAAGCCTGAATGCTTGAGCACGTTTCCAGGTCATCCTTTTACCCTCCAATTCCCAATGTTGTTCCAGGGGGTGTTGCTGTGAAGGAGCAGCCTGATCCCCCAAACCAGGAAAGAAGTGGGAGGGCTGCATTTGGCAGAGATTTCTTAAGAGAACAAAGAAACTGTGGGTGCCTCTGGATCCCTGGAAGTGTCCAAGGCCAGGCTGGACACTGGGGCTTGGAGCAACCTGGGATAGTGGAAGGTGTCCCTGCCCACATCAGGGGGTGGAATGAAAGTTTTTTTAAGGCCTCTTCCCACCCAAACCATTCCATGAAGACTTTGCCTGTGCCAAGGCTTTCTGGGGATGCAGGACTCTTTCCCCAGTAAGAGATTTGCTGGTAGATTCCCTATAAATGGATCCATCAGCAGTGGATCTCTGTCATCAGCAGAGACATCAGCAGCACAGAGACATCCCGTGCCCTGGGTGAGCCTTGCAGGAAACACTCCCAGCCCCGGGTCTTCACTGATGACACCAATCCCGCTGCACAGCAGCATCCACCAGGACAAATCCGAAAATATCCACTGCCAGGACCCGGAGCCAGGTAGATGTGCTCTGTACTGCAGCCTACAGGGCTGTGCTCTATCTACCAGGGATCTTGGGTTTCCAGCATAAACTCCAGTTCTGCTTCAATGACGGACATGTGACACTTCTGCCACTATAAAAATATGAAGGTCTCACAAACAGAAAACCACACGTGGCCACACAAAGGCAGATGAGTTACAGAAACCAATGATTCCTTCTAGACAAATTCATCTTTAATGACCAACCACTAAAAGATGGAAATAGTCATTAACTTCAATAATTAATGAATATATTTCAATAATATGATTTTATTACTCATTAAACAAGCATAAAGATTAAAATTTCATCGTAATTTAAGGAGGAATAGGTTTAGCCTTTCTTTTTTTTTGTTTCATAAAGTATTTGCAGAGTGGTTTGGGGGATTTTCAAAGATTATCAGACAAAAGGGGGAGATTTTTTGCCACTTCTTCTAAGATAGATGACAAACTCCTGGTCTGTGCCACTGCTGCTGGCAGAGCTCGCAGAGTCCTTGCATTGCACAGCCCTGAGAGATCTGATTCCAGGTAAATTAACTTGGATAATTGCGATGGTGAATTAATTCTGTTGAGTCTTTGAGACAGAATTCATTCTTTGTGCTGTGGTTCCTCATGTTTATTTAGCTCTCACTATAAAAACCCAGCAGGTCTCTGGTGTAGGACAGACCCTGTCACCCCACCACTGACAGCACAGGAGGAGTGATGGAAGCTGGAACTCCTCAGGAATCTCCAAGAGCTCCAAGATGGGGCTGCATCCACCTCTCCTGCACCCATCCTCATTCCCCAGGGGGCCAAAAACCTGTTTGTGTTTCCCAGGGTTGAGGACATCAAATATTCCCTTTCCTGCATCCTCCAGGTGTCTTTTCTAGTTTGTTTAATCTTTTCAATTAATTTGCTTTTCAGTAGAATAATGTATCTTCAAGCAGCCACGGATTTAAAACCAAGATGTAAAGAGAAATGCCAATCAATCAAATAAATCTTTGTTCTTGAGTCAACTGAATTAATTAACATCCAGATGGCAATTAAAAAAAAAAAAAAAAAAAAAAAAAGAAAAGCAATTTGTTTAACATCTTGTGCTTAGATAACATTTCCAGAGGTGCTGTATGGGCTGTGAGGGAGAGAAAGGTTTCTCTCACTGGGGGTTGAGGCTGTTTGCCACAACCTAATCAGCTTCAATTGGGGAATCACAGTCTGGATGCCTTGATTTAGAGCACTGGGCAGAGCAGAGCTCTTTCCCAGCTCTGGGATTTCTGAGGCAAGCGGCAAATCCACACCTGAAGCTGGAGCTCCGATCCCAAATCCCACCTGCCTCCCTACTGTCACCTCTGTCCCCAAAATGGTCATTCTATGAGCTGGGAGAGGATGCAATGTCACTGATTGCTATCACCCCCACAACCAGCAGCACGCTGAAGAACACGCCTGCATGTGACAGTGACAAAAAGCCCCCAAGGAGGTCTCACCCAGCTGCCACAGAGTCAGAAAGCTCCTCAGCCCCACTAACCCATCTCTGAGCTGCTGGGAATTTCTGCCAGGAGCATCTGCACAGACGCTGGAGGCTGAACCAGGAACAGCAGCTCTCATGTTTCTTCCCAGTTTAACATGGAAATTCCATACAGGACTTCAAAGGCAGCCACAGACCTGCTGCTGGTCACAACTCACCACTGAGAGGGTCAGGGACGGTAAATTGCCTTCTTTTGCTGGAAGTGGATGTGGAGGAGAGCTTGCGCGCGAGCGCCCGGGGGGTGCTTGGGGGAGCCTCCCTCTGCTGGGCCCTCCTGAGCTGCACCATGTGCTCCAGCCTCTTCAGCCTCTTCTGCGAGCGAGAGATGAACTGAGGGTTGTGGATTTCCAGGGCTTCCTAAAGGCAACAGAGAAACTGCCTTGTTTTCACGTAATTCAAAGGAAGGAAAAAGCGTGATGGGCATAGAGCTGAGTTCAGTACGAGATTATCCAAGTGATGAAGATGATTTTGGGTTTGGGTTGCAAAGGACTTGAAAATCATCTCATCCCACCCTCTGCCATGGGCAGGGACACCTTCTACTGTCCCAGGCTGCTCAAAATCCCATCCAACCTGACCTTGGACATTTCCAGGGATCCAGGGGCAGCCACAGCTGCTCTGGGCACCCTGTACCAGGGCCTCCCACCCTCCCAGGGAACAATTCCTTCCCAATATCCCATCTAACCCTGCCCTATGGCAGTGGGAAGCCATTCCCCCTCGTCCTATCAAGTTTATACATTTCTGTGTTTCAAATTACATGTTTTTACATCCAAATTCAAGTTCTTGATGTTTTGCCTGTTTCCTTTTCTCACCCCATCACCGAAGCAACTCGTCAGTGACAGTTCCCAAACTTTCCTGTTTATTTACATTGTCAGGTCTCTCCATGGCTGATCCAGAAAGAAAACACTCCCAGTCAAAGGCTGCTTCAACATTTAGGAATGTCTTAGGACAGAAGACAGGAGCAGAGATGGGTCTGCAACATGTGCTGGAGGAGAAGGCAGCAAAGTCCATCTGCTGCTGGAGGCTGGTACCAGCCTGGGCCATGTCCAAACCTACAGCTGGTGCTGGAAGTGCCAGATGTTTGGGAAACTGGGAATTTGTAAATCCCCAAACTCCTAACAAGTTCCCCCCCAGGAACAGCAGCTGGGGCTCAAAAGGGAGCCTGGACAACCAGACAACCAAGCAAGTCTTGGCAGTGGATACAAACTGCCAAAACTTCACTGGAAAGGGAAAAATCAAGGGAATGTGAACTTCTGCCCTTAGCAAGTTCCCAGGAAGCAAACACCATCTATGAGGAAAAAAAAGGGGAGAAAAGGGAAAAAGGGAAAAAAAGAAAAATAAGCAGGAAAAAAGGGAAAGAAAAAAAAAGACGCTTTACCCGCAGTGTCCATGGGACTGCTGGAGTTTTCTCCAGATGGGAGCTGGATTCTGGCCAGGTGAGCAGGTTTTTCTCCCAAGCCACACCTGGGGAGCGGGCCCTGGCCAGTGGCACCCTGGCCAGTGGCACCCTGGCCAGTGGCACCCTCCTGCCTCGCTCCCGCTCGTCCTGTGCCTCGAGCTCCTTTGCTTTGTCCCTCGAACCGCGGAATTCATCATCACCTTGGAGAGATTTAAACGTTCGTTAGGAGTGCATGGCTAATTTCTTATTGGGTTCTCCACCTCATTAGACAGAGAGGGCAATTCCTGAAATAAGAATTCATAAAAGAATTCAGGCTGTTATTAAAAGGCCTCATTAGGCAGAAGAGATCAAATCTAACGGTGGGTGCTCCTCGCTGCCCCGTGACACCCAGAGTGCCTCTCACATCATCCAGACCTCGCACGGAAGGAAATCACAATTAAAACTCCTGGACGCTCAGCTGTCTTTGCTGGTGCTCCCTTCCCAAAAGCTGCACCATGGAAAGACAGGGACATCTCGCTGTGACCTGCAGTTGGAGCTCATTCCAATTTATTGCAGAAAATACCAGATTGTTACGGGCTTTAACCACAAATAATTTCCCTTTGACCACACTGAGACTTTCATCAGCACCACTGTTTTTTTTCCCTTTGTTTTAATCCAGTTTGCTTTCTGTGATTCCTACATATCCATTAGCCAGTGGAAAGACTCCATGAAAAAAATAATCAACAAAAGGTTATTGTGCATTGTGGTGTATTATTATGAAAACTGTCAATTCATATTGAGAAAAAGAGATTATTTTCTATGCTTATAATTAAGGTTTAATGCTCACTGACTGATACTCCCTGCACAAATTAGGACCAAAAGAGGTTGTGTGCTCAAAAATCAGAGCTGACAAGGTTCTCATTCAGAGGACAGAACAAATCCAAAATAACAAAGGAACTTCGGAAGGGCTCCATATGAACTATTTTGAAAAGTCACACTGGAGTGCTCCTTCCTTGCCAAATAATTTGATTTCTAGAACTAAATATCTGGGAATAAAGCCCGTTACTGTTTTACTTCAATTTTTGGTTACAATAAACTTAAAATATTTTCCTCTTTATGACATATTGTACATATTATATCGTACTTAAAAAACATATTAAAAGGATCTGTGTTGGGTACATTTGCCTTATAAAAGCCTGAACTGTATTTCCTCCCTAACACTGTTCTCACCAACATTTTGGAATAAACCTTGAAACCTGTGAACATGAAATTAAATTCCTTCATAAGCCAGGTTTACAGAGGTGTGGATTAAGTTGGGCTTTGCCAGATCTCAGTGGATGCTTCACTTTTGTAAAACAAAGTCGCTTCCAGTTAGAGGAAAGCCATGATTTAACTTCAGGCACTGAAAACAGCATTTAGGCTTCTAAATGTGTGACATTCAGTACCTTTATGCTCAACGATGGCAAAGCTTTGCCTACCTGCCTACAAAAAATTCTCTCCAGAAAAAACAGCTGTAAGAAAAAAAGGCTCTATAGCCATTACAGCATTTGTAAGGAATAAATTTTCTCACAAACATACTGATATCAAATCCAAATTAATCTCAGTTGTTTTCTGCAAAAATACATGGTGCATGAATACAGCTGCTGGTGTCATCTGCATTTTAGCTGTGAGAATAAATGTTGGAAGTAAGATATCCCAGACACTGCTGAACTCGAAGAACTTATGTTTTACACGCTGAAACCTTGTTGATAATCAAAGTTCAGGGTGTTGTGTCCAAAAAATGGTTGAAGGAGTGAAAGAAAGGTATCAGAACAAGGTTGTAAAAATAACCTCACTTCTGGTATTACTTGGTTAGGCTGGGGCTGCTTGACTTCGCAATTTTAAAGCTTTTTCAAGACTTTCTTGGGAATCTGAGCCTATCTTGGTCATTTTAATCTTGTTTTCTATTAACCGTAGCAATGTATACAGTCAGATTAGCTGATTGATCTCTCACCAGATGACTCATGCTCAGCACTTAAAGCTGGACAAAAATGGCCTGACTTTCCATTATTTCAATTTTTTTTTTTCTTTGAGACTGATCTCATCTTATTATTGAAACCATATTCCTGACAACCACAGCAGGATTTGTACCTTACTTTTTAGGAGCTGCTTTTGCCTGTGAACATTTTCTTCCCAGAGGATTCTTGATGACGCCTTTGTGTTGCGTCCACTGTTGGAGACAGATTTTTTTGGTTTCAGGACGCCCTGTGCTTGGATCTCTTTGGATTTGGAGGTGTCTTTGGAGGGATCTGCCCTGTTGGATGAGCCATCAGTAGCAGCAGCAGCGGCTTCTCTGGAGGCTGCATCTGGAAGGGCACCAGGGGCTGTTGTGCTGCTCCTCTTCCTGCTTCCCAACAGCGTTGGTGTTCCTGTGAGAAACAGAAAAACAACTCCAAATCCTATAACATGGGAATATTTTTTTCCCCTCAGCCCTCTAGTCCACATAATTTTTCTTGGCGTGGCAGGATCCTGCAGTTGTAGGGGCTGAGCAACGTCCTTCTCATCAAAAAATTTTGACGGCAAAACGTTGCAGGAGTTGGAGCTTTTGGGTGCTGGTTCCTGCTGCAACTTTGCGCCGAGCCAGAATGGGACACTGGAAATATTGGGGATGGGAGCTGCTTCTGAGGCAACCACTCCACTGGAGTTAAACTTATTAGACCTTGGTTTTCATCACAGCCACCACTGAATCCGTAACTATGATTTTGATGAGGTTTAAACAATTTTAATTTTAAATTCTAGAATCGTGGAATGGTTTAGGTTGGAAGGAATCTTAAAGACCATCTCATTTCACCCACCTTCCACTACCCAGGTTGCCCCAAGCCCCATCTAACACTTCCAGGGATCCAGGGACAGCCCCAGCTGCTCTGGGCACCCTGTGCCAGGGCCTCCCACCCTCCCAGGGAAGAATTCCTTCCCAATATCCCACCTATCCCTGCCCTGTGTCAGTTTAAAGCTATTCCCCTTGTCCTGTCACTCCAGGCCCTTGTAAAGGTTCCTTCATCTTTCTTGCTGTCTGTTTTAAAAGCAAATACAACACAATTCTTTTTTCTGCTGACTTATTCCCAGCTGCCCCTCTCTGAACACTTCTTTCCCATGTCTTGGTTGAGCACAGAGTGAAGATTAGAAGTGTTTTTCTCCTTTGAGCCAATCCCTGACAAAGGGTGAGATGGCACTGAAGGGATTTAAAGAATTTGTGGATGTGGCTCTTGGGGACATGGGTTAGTGATGGGCTTGGCATTGCTGGGGTGATGGTTGGACTCGATGGTCTTAAAAGGTTTTTCCAACCTAAATGATTCTGTGTTTCTGTATTTCTGTGTTTGACACTTCCTTACTTCAGAGTCACTCACTAAAATCAGGTCCTGCCATGTGGGAAGTTTTCAGTTCACTTTCCCCATCCTTAATCCACTCACAGTAGGTAAGAAATATTCTTTTCCACAAAACGATGATTTCCTAAGCATTTTAGTGACCTGGCTGGCTCATGTCTCTTTTTGGCTATCCAGTATTTCTGAGGAAATCAGAGGTATTAAGATACAGCATTTACTGGTTTCCCTTTCCCTGTAGATCAGAGTTTGGAGCACAGAATCACAGAATTGTTTGGGTTGGCAAAGCCCTCTGAGATCATCGACTCCAACCATAACATCTTGAGCTCCTTTCTGTAACTGCCCCTACAGTGAGAAGGAGTCAGCTCCTGAGGGGATCCTCCAGTGAGGGATCCCTGAGGATCAGCACAAACAGAAAAAGCACAAACCTCATTTTTAATTAAATTCATTGGGATGAACCCCATCCAAAGTAATTTCACAGCTTTTCAGAAAATCTGGTCAAAGCAAGGAGGTGCACACAGAGCTCCCAAACTCTGGGGTAGCATCCAAGCTCTCCTTCTCTCTGACAGAACTTATTTTTCTCCTTGCTTTTCATACGTTGCAAATATTTCCCTTATCTTTTGTCACAACCAAGCTCTTTTCTCAGATGGAAATAGCTTTGGTGCAAATGCTGTCAAGATACCGGACAGACTCAATTCTGTGCATCCTCCCAGAGCTCATGCATTTCCAGGGACCTGTTCCTGCATTCCCTGACCAATCTCATTCCTGCAGCCATACAAAAATGTCCTACGGCACAGAGAGGGGGAAAAGCACCGGGACACATTAATGGGGTCATGGACTCGAAGGGTGGCTGTGGGAGGAGGCAGGAACAAGCAGTGGGGTAGGAGAAGATGAAGAAAGCAGCAGGTAGCACTGAGTAACTGCAGAGCAGCAGGGGAGGAAGTCCTTTCACTCAGGCAGCCAAGATATCAGATGGATAGAGGGGGGGAAAAAAGAGGGGAGCTAAGCCACAGGAAGAACCTGAATGGAAAACAGATTATCTCATTAAATCACCTTTTAAATTAAAACAGTTTACTGGCCAGCAGTGAACAGAGAAGAGAAGAAAGAGGAAAGGAGAAAAGAGTTTCTGCTCATCCATGGCAGCATCACAGTGGGAGATAATTTGCCTTCGTATCAAGAAATGGTCTGTGCAGCAAATGTGTGTTGTGAAGCCAAACAGCTTCACTGCCAAATTGCTCAAGCCAATGCTGCATCCCCAGGAGGGAGCATTTGCTGCTGCTGGGCTCCCCAAAATCAGCAGGAATCATCAGGGGGTCAAAATGGGCTGTAAGGGAGAAGGGTAAAACAGTGGAGATCAGAGTGAGGGAAGGAGAAGATTCCTAGTCACATCTCTCCTCTCTAACTCGGAATATTGATCTGAACCCAGGAAAGAAGAGCTGCCTGGAGTATTCACACTCCATTTACTCCTAACTACCAGACTAGCTTTCCATGGATATTGGCTTCCAAGCGTAAGTACAGGAACCTTCAAGAATGGACAATTAAGCTCCAGGAAATTTCTTACACATCATGCCAATGGAGAAAACCTTCCTTTCTCTCTGCACCACTTCCCTGCTAAAGAAATGCCACAGTGGCATCCTCCCCAGAAGGTCTGGGGGATTCCTATGAAGATGTGGATTAGGAGAGAAGGAAAAGAAATGCATGAACAAAACTAAGAATTGGGCCTAAGATTAGAAAAAGGGGATGGATGCTTCTAAGCATTTCATGATGAAAGGTTGCCTTGAGAAAGAATTAAAAACCCCTCATGATTCCTGATGAAATTCAGGAATAAAATCAACACGTCCTTCCTGCATGAAAAGTGTCTTCCTTGTGGGTCTGGTTCTAATATTCTAACTAAATCTTAATCCTTATTAGATTCACAGTATGGTGGGGATTTTTTTCATGGTAGTTAATTAAGGCAATAAAAAAGGTGTGTCTTGTTCTTGTCTAACACTGAAGGCAATCAGAATTAATACCCAAGTCACTTTGCTAAATTCTTTTTTCCAGCTCCCTCTTCAATCAACCTTTCCCTTCCAAAGGTACACCCAGGTGCAGCCAATCCCCAGGAAAACACAGCAAAGCAAACCAGACAGGGGCTCCAAAAATCAACTCCCTCATCCTCAAAGCAGCTCTCAATAACTTTAAAGAATGCAGATGCAAATGATATTTAGGAATAAAAAAAAAGGAAAAAGAACAAGGCAAAGGTACTTAAAGGTAAGATCACAGCGTTTTGCTCTGTACACCCTGGACCCGTTTTTAATATTCTGTGTGGGGAATTAGGACTGTTACTCTCATTAAGACTATCTGGAATTGTATATCTAAATCCCCACCAACCCAGCTAGAAATATATATGCCCCACTGAGAATAGCCAGAATTGCAACTGGATGACCAGAAATAGATGTTTTTTCTATTATCCTAGCCGAGGAAAGGCTTTAAAACTAATGAACAAAGACATGCAAGTGTAATGCTCTGGGAGATACGGGAGAGCAAAAGGCAAAGAAACAGAAAGCAGAATGACTCCATTAATAAAATTCAGCCAGTATAGACTGTAGTTGTAAAAATTCAGCCGCTTACAGGAGAAAATTTAAAGAACAAAGTCATAATTACATCTGGAGGAGAGTCATTTTTGCCCTGTGCAAGAAAGAGATGACAATTTTTAAATAATGACTTAGTGAAAACCCTATGATATTGGAGGAGTTAAAATTATTCTGTAAAACCAAGGGTAGGTTTTCAAAAGCTCCTTTTTTTTAAAAAAAGGATCCTTGATCTCAGAGTAAAATAAGTATATTGTTTTACTGTAAAGTATCTTTTTACAGTTCCCCCTCTCTCCCTTCAGGGGGTTTTGCTAACGGGAAGTGACCCTGCATTACAGCAGGTTAAACTTGCCTTTCCTTGAGACACACACAATCCAGGCAAACATCCCCTGTTCCATTGTTGCTCCTTTTTTTTTTTTCCTATTTCACTTTACAGCAGGATAATTCAGCTTTTCATCCTTGCATATAACACTCTTCCCAGTGTTCCACTGTGGATTTTTGATGATTTGTGACAAAGTGCTTCTTTGAAACTGGCCAAAGTTCATTTTAGCAGAGGCAGGGCTGCAAATCCTGCCTGGCCACCAAGTCAGCCCGAGAAGTGGCTGGGGAGGGGACACTCGGAGTTGATTCCCCGTGTGTCCCTAATGAGGTCAGACATCAGCACCGGAGGCAGGCTTTACATTACAGACCACCTGCTGGGGGGTTTGTTTTAATTTAATAAAAGCCCCACATCCTGAGCTGCTGAGCTCTCCCGGACCTCCGTGCTGGGAGCTGATGCTGCCAATACCCCAAGCAGAGAGGAGCAGGAATTAGCATTCCTTAAACGTAAGAAACAGCTGCCTCCTTCAAGATTTAGACCCGGTTGTACAGACCCACACGTGCCTCAAGCAGCCATCCATAATCCCGACCAAGGCTCCATCCTCTGGCTGACAAAGACTGATGGCTCAACCCTTATCATGAATCAAGGGTTGGCACAGCTAGGCCACGCAATCTCAGATATGAGCAAACAGAGCACATCATCTCAACAGCCTGGTAACCCAGAGAAATGGAAACACTGAGAGCCATGACAGCATTATTAGTTATGCCAGGGTTTGTCAAGGGATGCAAGATAGGACGGAGAATTTATTTTTCAGATTGCTGCCGAGGAAAAGGCGTCACTTGTAATCAGTCAACAAGCTGCCGTCGGCCAGAGGTGCTACAAAATTTGGATGTTTTGACTAAAATTCCTGCTGACCAGCAACGAGACTTTTGTCCCAAACTGCTTCCTGATGCTTCTCAAATGACTCATTTGCAAGAGGCAGCATCAGCTGCTGCTCAGCATTAACATCCATGGAAACTGCCTGAATTCCTGGTAGTGTAGCTCTGCCCACGCTCCCCTGTTCAAAATGTGATGTTTAACAAGGTCTTGATTCACCTTTCAATAAAATCCTGGGGCTGGATCCTGAGAAACAGGGCTGGGCCCTGTCCTCAGCTCCATTCCCAGAACTGTCAAGATCCAAAGTCAAGGTAACTTTGCCGGCTTGAAGAGAGAGGCTCAGCCAGCCCATTCCTCCCAATGAGTGTGTCATTGCACCTGTATTAATGCTTCTTCAAACAGCCCTGCCTGGTGGGGATAAAGCTTAATTATCTCAGCTGTATCAATAACACCTCAAGCTAAGAGTCTTGATTAAAAAATTATCTCTAACAAAAAAGCTTCTATTTTTCCAAACCTCTTTTGGCTTTTTTCAAAACCATGTTGATGTCTGTGGCCACATTTCTCAGAAGGAAGAGGCTTTCTTTTGGCAAAAGCTAATATTTGACTGTAGAAAGTTGTAATCATTTAAAACAGAAAGTGTACCTAAGAGCTGTTAGGCTTCAAACCTATAATCAGTCCAAAGAAGGAAAAGCTTCTTAAAGTCAAGAAACAGCTTGTTTACAGAAGGCTTTGGGCAAAATTAGTGCAGTGGCTTCAGAGCAAACAATCCCAAACCCAGCTAATCACCAGCCCCTAACAATCGGCCTCTCGGTGCTGAAGGCCAATTTATTTTCTCAAAGCACTTTGCAAATAGTTAATTGACCTTCTCTCTCGGGGTTAAACAAGAGAACACCACTTATTCCAGGGAAGGAATGGGCACCAACATGCTGCACCAACTTCAGCTGCTACACAGAGTTTTGGCGGAAGAGGGGTTTGCAGTGGCTGCACCAGCAAAATCCTGCAATTTAACAGCCTCCAGTTGCACCAGTAAAGGTTCAGGCTGGGCAGAAAGAAAAAATTTATTCCCTGACAGAGTGGTTAATCCCAGAAACAGGCTTCCCAGGTGGAGTCAGCATCCCTGGAAGTGTTCCAAAAAGCAGATGTGGCACTTGGTGATATAGTTTAGTTGACATGGTGGGGTTGGACTTGGTGATCTTGGATGACTTTTTCCAACCTTAATGATCCCGTGATTCTGTGAGAAGGAAACGTTCCTGCCTGGCACCTGCAGGACATCACCTTACACTCGGAATCATGAGAGAGTATAATTGCAGCAGAATATTTTAGTGGGCAGCTAATAACCCACCCACATGATTTGAGGTGACTGCTCGCACCAGTGAGCTCCCAGTGTCCAGCTGCTCGACTACAGTGTTTGTATATTTTACTAACATTTTTCCCTTTTCCTTCCTATGATCTGGGAGAGGATAAAAGGAAACACTATTTCCTTTTCATTAAACCTTTCATAATTTGGAGGCTGGTCAAGTACCTGGCAATTATTTTCTCATTTGAGATAATCAGTCTTAGGATTTAGGCTCATGCCTCGAATCTTCACAGTTTTTCTTGTCATGCCTTTTTGGCCATGCTGTGCCAGAGCCGTGTCTTTAACAAACCCAACACTCCCAGGCAACTGGTCCTCAGAGTGAGAGGATGTCTGTTCATATTGTTAAGAACCATGGAAACAGCTATTGAAAAATACTTTGAAATTTACTGCCTGTACTTTCGAGACATTCCCTGCAACAGCCACAAACCCAAAAAACCTCGGAGTTAGAAACCCGTGTTTGCATTTTCAGGATGTCACGCTAGAAGCTATCAGACACTATTGTAGTGACTCAAGGAGTAATCTGATGCAGTGTGACTTAAAAAAAAAAAATGTTCAGGATGATTCAGAACACTTAAATGGTGATTTGCAGGGTAAGAAAGGCATGGACCACTTGGAATTCTCATCATGTCTGAGGCACCTAGTTCAGCTCTTTCTGATAATTCACCGCAGCCAGGCTGAGCCAAGTATCCATTTCACAGACTGCACAAGAGTCGTTCCTAGTTTAAACCAAGTGTGAATTAGGGGAAAATGAGGCCCTTTACTCCAGTGGCATAATGCAGTCACCGAATCCACAGAACCCATCTCTTTTAATCATTATTTTAATGACTCTGGTATTCTGGCCGCTGCTGCTTGCCCGGAGCGCTAACGAGTGACTTGCACCCTCCAGTCTTTCACTTCAAATTGTCTCACATTCTTACCAACTCTGACAGCTCGAGATAGAAATGTCACAGAATCACAGAATCATAGAACAGTGTAGGTTGGCAAAGACCTTCTAATCATCAAATCCAAACCAGCCAAGAAGGAAAAGAGCAGAAGAACCAAACCCTCCGTTTTCACATGCTGAACTTTAACTTGGATCTTCAGACAACATGGACATCTTTGGAAAAATAATTCTAAATTTTGTTCATAAAAATGTGTTCTGTAACATCATTAACAGGGCAGACATCCTTCTCTCTTCTAGAGAAAAAACGGCCTTTCTACCCAACAGCTTCATTGCTATGTCCCAT
Source organism: Callaeas wilsoni (assembly GCA_013398955.1). Taxonomy (NCBI): domain Eukaryota; kingdom Metazoa; phylum Chordata; class Aves; order Passeriformes; family Callaeidae; genus Callaeas; species Callaeas wilsoni. The sequence continues at coordinate 99,518 of VWPU01016405.1, forward strand.
AACAGGAAATTCAGCCTTAAATCCTCAAAAGGCATTTCGTGAAGGAAACTTCAACTCCAGTCAAATTATTTTATGATCATGCCCTTAAACACACAAAACAAAACAAAAACACCCACAAGAAAACACCAAAGAAATAAACCCCAAGAAAACCCCAACCATCTCTGGCTGCTTGTTGCAGTAAACCGCGGAGAGATTGATAAAGAAGAATTGGTTCCATAGGAAAATGATCGGAGCCAGGGTCACCGTGACATCACAGAGCTGTCACTGAAAAGCAGCTCTGGCTCACACACCCCTCAGCACCACCCATCCCTCCTGCTGGCATCACTGCCCACAATCTCCAGGGATGGCCTTGCCTCCATATGGCAGGGCAGAAGGTCACCATATCTCTGTTCTGATTTAATAAAGAAATAGTTTAAAGGAATGGAATATCAAAGAATACCCCTCCATGCTGATCCCTGACTTCTCCTACACCCTTTGTCCCACCAGATGATGGGGAAACTGGCAGCAGGCATTTGAGACAAAGAGCAAAACTGAAGAGCTGGTACTCCAAAAAATGCAAAAGGGCCCTCCAGAAAAGAAGCGTCATCCCCTTCCTTCTAAAAATGAATACAAAAGCTCCAATATAAAGAGAAGCAACTGCTCTGGCCCATCACAGAGGCTGGGGTTCGTCTCAAAGGCTGGCAGCATCTTCCAGAGTCACCCGTAACAGGATTGCCAATTCCTCACTGAGTTTTCAACATCTGGAAGGATCGAATCCTCACTTTCTGGGGATGCAGCACACGAAGGTCACACTGCAGTGTGACACAGACCCAATGACACAAAATGTCTAGACTAAGGAAAACTGACAGCCTCCCCCATTTTAAATTTATCCCAGATGAAGTGAAACATCAAAGGAGCTCCTTTTAATGGGCTTTTTGGCATGTGCTCTTTTGTTCTTAACAAGTCAGCACCAGCTGCTGCGTCCATAATGCCAAGTCAGTAACGTCCCCGGCCAGATTCTTGGCTGGTGTAAATCAGTGTCACTCCTCTGCAGGCAGAGATTTTGATTGGTTGACATCAGCTGAAGATTTGGCTCCTTGTGCTTAGCAGGTGCAAGCTAAAGTAAAATCTCCTGTGCCATATTTCATATTTCTCCTGTCTTCACCACCAGTTCTGCTGCACACATTCGCAGGGTGGAGAGTTAATTAGCATCAGCTGGAGCTGCTCAAGTTTCTGTACAATAAATTCCATATTGTAAGGAACTGCTTTCCTCTAATTATATCTTGTTCATATACATATGTATATATTTCTATATATATATATTTATATTTACACACACACAAATCTTGTACTCTGGCTTATTGCATGGTGACTTTCCCATAAACAGAAGATGAGGTGAGAACACCAGATAAGCCACATTCCTTCTTCATAACATTTCAAACACTATTTAATTAAAGGAAAGTAAATACTACTTATATCCTTCAGATTTCCTAATTAACCCATTTTGATTACCAGGCTTATGTATTCGTTTAAAGGTGACCCACAATGCTTTCTTGATGCACAAATGTGTCAAATACCTGGAGCTCTTCAGTGCGTATTTAAAACAAAAATATAGTTTTGCTTTGCAGGTAGCAGCTTATCAAAGTCCCACAGCACCAGCTGTTCTGACTTTAGTCCAGTCTGAGTAGGAATATACATACATGCATCAAAAAATTAAAACAAATCTTGAAACAAATTAAAGTCGATTTATTTACCCCTTAAAAACATCCTGCTGACTTCAGGACTTGTTAATAAATAAGTTTAAGGAGGAAACAAAAGCCTGTAATCGTCTGGGGCCATTCAACACTTCCAAAGCCCAGATCCCATCTCAGTTTTCCCCATTCACTGCCTTGGGTTGTTTTAATTAAGCAAATTATGCTTTCAAGTCACCTGCCATACTCTTTGGGAAAAGGTATAAGCAGCTACATTACCGAGCCCCTGAGGTGTCTTGTTCACTGCTGTGAACGTGTCCTTCCCCTCCTGAGCATTTCATCCCCGAATTCTGAAAAAGGAACGCTGGGAGTGCCCCCCGACACCCCCAGAGCCAGGACAGCTCCCAGGGGCTCAGGCACTGCTGAGCACATTCAGCACAGCCACCCCATTGTGTGTCATCCACCTCCCACTGCTGACTCCAGCACGGAACCATGGAATCCTTCAGGCTGGAAGAGACCTTTAAGCCTGAGTCCAACCCTTCCTGCAGCACTGCCAAGGCCACCACTGACCCATGTCCCCAAATGCCACATCCACACGGCTTTTGAATCCTTCCAGGGATGGGGACTCCACCGCTCCTCTAGGCAGCTGTGCCAGGCCTGGACAGATCTTTTGGTGAAGAAATTTTCCCAATATCCACCCTGAGCATCCCCTGGCCCAGCCTGAGGCCGTTCCCTCTCCTCCTGTCCCTGTTCCCAGAGCCCGCTCCCTCCGGCTGCTCCCTCCTGTCAGGGAGTTGTGCAGAGCCACAAAGTCCCCCCTGAGCCTCCTTTTCTCCAGGCTGAGCCCCTTTCCCAGCTCCCTCAGCCTCTCCTTGTGCTCCAGCCCCTTCCCAGCTCCGCTCCCCTCCCTGGACAACATCCAGCTGCTCAATGTCTCCCTTGTCCAAGCCTGACCTCAGGATCTGAGTTCCCTCAGCAGTGCCCAGCACAGGGACAGTCACTGCCCTGGTCCCATGGCCACACTGTGGCTGATGATTCTCTTATAACCCTGATGTCCTTAATTCTGAGTGGTTTACATGGGAGTATGATTCACGATTTTCCCTTTTGTCATCTCCCCCACCCTCCTTGCACATCTGCATCTCAGCTCAGGGCAGTGGGATCCAGCACAGCACCTACCAACCAAACTGGATTCACTCTCCACCTCAGTTGTTCTTCCTTAACATCTCTGCACAGCAGTTTTGGGTATGACAACAAAAGAAGAAAAAAAGTGCAGAGGTGAGCAGGAAATATTTTGGTTTGGAAAATAGCTGAGATGTGTGAAGGTGCTCAGGCGTCAAGAAGTTTACGGTTATCTAAGCTTAAATGGATAAATTTAGATGTTGGCATTTATAATCTTCCCTAGAGAAGCGATGATATTGTTTAATTAAGAGGTCAAAAATAATTTAAAATTGTCCCATTTTCTTCTCTTTGCTTCTTTTTAATAATTCAGCCTATAGCTCAGTAGGTAATAGATAGTGAAAGAGATGGAGAACTAGATATTCATGGGGAATATATTCTTCATGAAAGGTAGGTGAGAAATTAAGATTAAAAATGTTCCTGTCTTCAGCAGAAACAAGACTAATCTTTTCATTTCCAACTTACCTTGTATTTATGAGACATCAGCTGCAGACAGGAAAGGAAATTGCAGCATTGCCTGAAAAGCAGCGTTAGCAAGTTCTGACAGCTTGTTAAAAGCCGTGACCAAAGGCAGGGTGATGCACATCGATCACCCGTGACAGGGACCTCGTGGAGCTTGGCCTGGGCTGGCCCTTGGCCATATCTCTGAGGTGGCTCGTGTGGCCCCCAGTGGGACCCTTCACACGTTCCTTCAGCTGCCCAAGGGATGGAAATGTTGGCCACTCACTAAAAATAAACACAATTCTGTCCTACAGCTCTGTCCTCCCGCGGTTCAAGCCTGACTTCATGTATAACATGGATTTTCCAGCACTTACAATCCAATTTCTTGCCAGATAATGGAAGTAAAGGCCCAAAGCAGTGGATGGAAGATACAGTCCACAGTGGGGAAATATCATATTCCATCCTTGGGATGCTCGAGCATGAACCATGGCTTTGAACTCTGAGTCCCAGAGATTTGGATTTCCAAGTGTAATTCCCATCCATGAGCAGAGCTCAAGATTTACATTTCATTAATAATCCTAAAGTATCCTTTTCATATGTGGTACATGGTGGAAATACATAACTCTGGAGATTACCTGGCCCAGCCTCCTGCTGAAAGAAGGGCCTTTGATTAAGTTATCCAGGTCCATGGAAAGCCAAGTCTTGAATAGCTGGATTTGGACATGAAATAATATGAGTAATACAGTTAGTAGAGTCATCATTACTTCAGTGAAGTCACACAAAAGATTAGGAAAAAGACACTCGAAAGAGGCCATGACTCAACTGGGCCTATAGGAAACAGCAAACCTGGCCCCAGCACCTGTAAAGCAGAGCAGTGTTTGGGTGCTCATTCCAACTCAGATCCTAATAAAGCAACCTATACATCCTGGAAACTGCATTTACAGAATTCATACAGAGAAGTGTAGCCTTGAAAGTAATTTTTTTTTCCCTTTTTTTTTTTTTAAGCATAGTGATGTTATTACCACTTGTATTTCTGCTGGCAGGAAGCTCTTGCCTACAGCTGCAAACCAATATAAACTCCAACTTTCTGGGTCATCAGAAATGTAATGGACAAAGTGCTCTCCACAGCTCCCTCATGGATAAGATAACTGTGTTAAAGCATGAATACTGTGGCAAAACTTGTTCACTGTCCCTTCTTTGCTGGTTCTCCCTTCTTTTTAAACGCTTCATTTCACAAACATTTCATTGCATAAACATGGAGCAGAGCAAAGCTTAACGGGAACAGGATTGAATTAGTAAATAGCAGAGGAAAAAATAACCAAAATAACTGGGAATCTAGAATGACATAAAAGTTCTTCTCCAAAAGGTTTGTCCAGTCCTAGAGGGATTTAAAAGCCCTTTGGATGTGGCACTTGGGGACATGGGTCAATGGTGGCTTTGGCAGTGCTGGGGGAATGGTTGGATGATCTGAAGGGTCTTTTCCACCCTAAATAATTCTCTGATTAATAATCTCATACCAAAAACTTCTCCTCCTCACTTCACCCATTCCAGAACTAAAAAGGACTCACTTTTTCATTTCTCTCAGCTTAAAATCACACCGTTTGTCTCATTTTAAGGGCCAGTGTGGATGTCCCATGCTTTTACCAGGTTTCTCATGATTTGTCCCATTTACTGGTTGATGGCTGTGCACCAGCTCATTACTTGGGTGATCCTGCTGAGAAAGGCTGTTGTTTTGGAGCACTATTCTGGTTGTTTATACAAATTTCACACAGGAAAGTTGTAGTAAGCTGATAAACACCTCCTTATACATTACAAAGGGTCTGAGCAAGAGAAATGTATATCTTTACATTCTACATTATTGCCCATACAAAAGGTGGAAGCAGTTAAGAAGGTAACACTTCCCATGTTTATTTACACCTATAGTCTTGTGTACACAAATGGTGGAAGTCCTTTATCACAAACCAGTATTTCTCAGCTTCTTACCTCACCGATTTCCTCCTTTCAGTAAAACTATGGGACCATGAGCAGCCTCCCAATTCACTTTCTCATTATTTCTAGTAAAAGTGGTTCTTCCACACCACCGTGGCATCGCTAAGCCCAGGGAAGGCTCAGTTTTAAACCTGGTTTACCACAGAGAAACTTTAGATGGTGTTGAACAAAGCCTTGAATACATCACATTCCCTATGGAGTGATATTCCCTGATATTTAAAATTAGGATGTATGCAATGAAATGCTTCATTTGCTTGTGCCACCCCTTTATATTTCTACCCCCAATCCCTCAGCACTGGTTGGTATCTGCCCTGTGCCTTCTCCTCTCCAACACCACACAGCCTGAATTACGCTGAGGGAAACAGAGGAATATTTTATCTCAGGCTTTGCCCCTGCCCCCTGGAGCTGCAGGAACAATCCCATTGATTTCAGGCATGGAAAAGGGAGAGCAGCAGTGACTGTGAGGAGTCTGCACCTTGCCCAGCCCTCGAGGCAGCGTGAGGCTTCTCATCTTTCTATTTCCTGGCACTTGCACACTGGGAAGACGAAGGTACAAAGGAACCTTAGGAAGTGGCTCATGTTCATACACTGACCCTTAGATCAAAAAGGCCATATAAGAGCAGGGTAATTGCAATTAAATGTAGCCCAAGGCTGCAGGACAGAGAGGGGGTAAGTTTTAATCTTTGTGCTTTCGGTAAAAAACAAACTCACTCGTTGACAATCTTCCCATCCACCTTCCCTTCCTGGAAAGTCAATAAACTCAGCTGTGGTTATCCAAGTGTTCTGGAAAATCCCAGTGCAGCAGGAGCTGCACCACTCTGGGCAGGAAGCAATTCCCATGGCCCCTCTCCCTTCCCCAGGAGCAATGCTGCAAAGAGCATTTTATGTTTGGAAAATGCTTGGAAAGGGTGGAAACAAATGCGTTCAAGATTTGCAAATCTTTTACCTGGTTCCATTAGATATAAAAACCTGGGCTTATTACTGTAGCCTTCTATATAAAAGCTGAAAACAAGATCATTTTTAATTGCAAGGAGCACAAAACCAAGCTCAGTGCAGTCATCTCCTTCTTAATTTCACACCTTGAAATTCAGCCCTTATTCAAAGAAAAACCTAATTATTTTCAGGGGATAAGCACTTGAAGGTTGCTGGGAGAATAAAAAAAAAATACTGTTATAAACGGTTAAAAAAAGCGGTTTAATGCAGAAAACACAGGGGGATTTTTCTCGCTCAGCTGATGAGCAGCACGCATCACTAGCATGGCAAATATTCACGGCAATGCTGGAGCCGAAAACCTCTGGGTTGTGCTCTAACTCCCTGTGCCTCTGCAGAAGCAAGGATTGCTGTTATCTGCTCTCACAAAATCACTGTGGTGGGGCTGCTCCAGCCTGAACCTCTGCTCCACCAGCCCGAGGCTCATGGAAATGACTTACCTGCCTCATTGCTTGAATTAGGGATTTGGAGGGAAAACACAGCGTGGTGGCTGCCAGGCCACTCATCCCCTTCCTTTGCTGGTGCGTTGTGAGGTCCTCTGGGAATATCCACAAATGCTGGAAGCCCCGAGGCAAAGACACTTTGCAAAGGGCATTTACTACCCAAATGCCCTTCCTTTGTTTCCTCCTTCTTAATTGCCTTACTTCCCGTGAAGTCTGCGCTCAGGTGCGATCTGAGTGGAGCCCCGCTTGCTCCTGGGAGCTTCCTTGGAGCTCTCTCCTCCATGGGCTCTCCATTAGCTATGCCATCTACTCCATCTGCTGTTAATCCGGACAAACTGCACTTCAGGCTCAAGGACAACGTGGATCTATACATTTTTTGGCATTTAACTCGAGGTTGGTCAATGCACACATTGAGCGACTTGTCTAAGTAATAGATGGTGTTGGGACACCGCTGAGACACCTGGAGCTGGACACGGGAGATGAATGAAGGTGGCACTTTCTCCCTCCCATCAGTGCTTTGAAGACACACGCCGTCCTCCTTGATTCCAGGGTCAAAAAGCTGCTTTTGGGGCTCTTTGCCTAATTCTGAGCAGGACTTGGAAACCTTTAAGGGAGGTTGTTTTGTGTGGGCTGGGGGAGGCCAGCACCAGAGGACAGCAGGCACTTTGCTGGACATGGGGGACACAGTGCAGGGCTCTTGGCCAGCCCCAGTGCCACGGGCCAGGTCTCCAGAGCCCACAGGAACACGCCTGGCTGTGACAGTGATGTAGGCAAAGCCTTTCTGCTGGCTTGGACACCGGTTTGGACTGGGAGAGTCTGATGGTGACATGGTGTCTTCTAAGGATGCCTGAATCTCTAATCCGCTGGGAAGCACCAAAAATGTTCTGCTGATGACGGCTGGCCCGTGGTCAGGCAAAGGCGGCTTCGTGTGCCAAGCTCTGGGCTGGGGGAGCAGGGCCTGCATAGGCAGAGAGGGCTGGTCTCCTCTGGGTTTATCCTCATCAATCTGTGCAATGATTACTGGCGAAACCAATGTTGTATTTTGGGAAGGCAGCGATTCCTGCAAATGAAAAGATTCCCAGTTATCACCATACTCCATTATCCCGTGTTCAACTGTTTTCTCATCCACCATCTATCGCAGCAGACAGTTTTGTTCAAGATCTCGTGTTAACTTTCTATTCATATTAACTTTTTTGTCATTTAAACATTCACGCTCTTGAAATCAGCTCTGAATTGTCTGGGAGGCTTCAATGAAAACTTTATCACTCCGGTGAAGGAAAAAATATTAAAATTTAAAACCTGTATTCCACAGCATTATTTTGAGTATTTAACCCATCACCATGGATAGGATTGGTGGGTGTTTAAAGACAGACATGGCAAAGACAGCTGCCAGTTTCAGACTCTAAACTCCTCTTTCACTACAATCTGCTGGAATTTAAAACGCATTTAAGTATATTATGGATCACTGGCCTGTAACATCACATGCTGCAGAGGACATGTGGGCACCAGGGGCACGACAGCTCTACAACCTCACCAGTTATAGGCATGAAAAATCTTCTCAGAAAAAAGTGATACAGTTACCCACAAGGGCTCTGGGTACTGTTTTAATTAATTAGTTCCCTCTTCCTTATGATTCCTTGGTGACACCTGCCAATGGTGTACAAACACATATGTCCAAGATTGAGTGACAGTGGCCCAGAGTCTGACAGTGGCCCAGATTAATTTTTCCATCCATGACAGGAAACATCCATCCTGATAGACCACACCTTACTTCCCTCGAGGTGCTTTTACGTTCCGGCTCTCTGACAAAGAGTAAACCTGAGTTTAAAGCCTCCTGCTATTATTATCCCCCCGTCTGGGCACATAAGTCCCATGCAATAAAGTATCTGGCGTAATCTCATTGCTGCTTGAAATTGGCTGAGTAGATTGCTCCTGCCCTGTGTTCCCAGATCTCTTGATTCTAACAGAAATAAAAAAAAACCAACCCAAACCCAGCACTGAACTGGCATGCACAATCTGAGGATTAGCTTCCTAAAGAAAGCTCATCCTGTGTTTAGGTGCCTTTGACTCCTGCTTGTTGGGAATTCACCCGGCCTAGCTGAGGGTCTATCAACCGATAATCAACGCCAGGACTCGGCAAGGGCTTTGGAAAACACAATGTTGTTCTTCCTCCAGGAGGACTGTGAGGGTGACAGCATTGTGACCTCCCTGGTGCCATGGTCACCCTTCTCAGGGCTTGGGTGACACTGCACCAAGGCCCATGGGGAGACGGTCTCTAAGGACCCTTTCAACTCAAACCTTTCCATGATTCTGAGCTCCTATGAAACCATCCTTGTGTTCCTCTCCCATGCAGGAAAACACCGCCAGAAACAGCTCCCTCGTGTCTCTTGGGAAGGAGCCTATTGGAACCCAAATGGGCAGAGGTACATCAAGAGTTTATTAACGAGGTGAAATGCCAGATAAATTTTATCAACTCTTTAAACCAGCTGCCTGTGGTTTGGACAATTCAATAATTTCACAGCCCCAGGGAAAGCATTTTCTTCCTCCTCTGTTTCTTTCATGGTTTGTAACAACATTTGCCTCATATTTTCTTCACTTCATTTACCTCTACCTACAGGTTTAAGACCTTTGCATGCCTTCCAAAACTCTCAACTTCCCCCAGATTTCTACAGGGCACCAGAGAAGAATGTTCCTCGAGAGACTTTATTTTGGATGCATCTCTCATGCTCCAGTAGTTAATTTGACATTTATTTCTTTTGTTGAGGGCTGCACAGATGGAGACATCCTGCAAGAGTCCAAAGGCATGTCAGAAACGCTCCTGATTAGCTACAAACTCATGCACCAATACTTTAAATAATTTACTTTTCCTTTCTCTGCTTGAATATATGTATCATTTCCTCCTCCCAATCTTTAGCAAACAAATGGATCTTTAGGGTTTGCCCAGCTGATTCTGTCCTTGTTGGGAGCTTTCAAGCTTCACTGCATCTTGTGAAAAAAAACTACACACACACAGAGTAATTGTGGTGAGCTGAAAACCTCAGGCTTTATCTGAAGGCCATGTCAGGCAGAGTGTACTGATATTTGGGATACCGCTTGATGTAGTCTCGTGGGGGGTTTTTACAACTTCTTTTCCCCAAAAAGACATGCAATTTTTCCCCCTCACCAAGAGCATGCAGAAACACAACACTTGGCCATCATTTTATTTGGCTTTTCTGCTGCCTAAGCTAAGCTTAGCTAAACAAAACCAAGTCCAAACATACTGCTCAGCAATCAGTGATTGCTTTTTAAACCCCCTTGCATTCTGCTGACTGCTGTCCAAACAGAATTTATTTATTTTACCTTGGTAGGGCTCGATTTCCCCCACACACCACTCTCCCGCTGAAGGCCTGTGCATGTCCTCTGACCATCAGGGCCCCAGTGCTTTTGTGTCAGCCCTGGGGACAAACACAGAGAAAGGAACATTATTGTCAGTGTTCTGGAGGAGATGAGTTAGAAAAACGTGCTTTTAAATGGAGTGCAGCAGGAGGGAAAGGGTCCTGCAAATGATCTGATTGCCGTGGGATCTGTTTCTCGCCCTGCACAGCAGAGGCACTTGAAACACCCCTGGGATCCTGTTGCAAGGATTTGGACAGTCCCACACTGTGTCCAGGGCTGCTCCAAAGCTCCACTGTCTCTGCTTTTGATTTCCGTGGCTTCAGGCACGACCGTGGAGGGAGCGGGGAAGCCGGGAAATGCGGATTTCAACAAACACCCCTTTTGTGCTCTCTGCAGAACGGGGAGCACAGGCAGCCCAGCAACGAGCTGCATCTCACTGGCACGAAGTCACCTTCACGTTTAAAGAACTGCAGTGATTCCGAACCACGTCCCCAAATTCCATTGCATCACAGCATTCCTAGTTCAGTGATAACTGTTCCACCAGCACCTCAACCTCTGCTTTTGTCACGGGTCGTTTTCTGCGAGCGCTGTTCTCTCTCTGCAGCTTTTTGCATGGAGCTAATTTCCATTTAACACAGTCTGGGCTATTGCACTGATGCATTACGTCTGCTGTCAACTGCTTTGCCAGAAATTACGTTACTTTCTAGTTTGTATTAAGCATCCAAAATTAATTTTCAGAAATTCTCCATTTGGACTGAAATCTCTTGACGTTCCTGGCTGTTGTTTTACAGCAACATGTCACACCACTGGTAAGACCTTTTGTATTATTTTTCTTCCACCCAGGCATGCTGCCACAGGAGAAAATCTTTTGCTAAGCAGAATTTCAGTTTGTGCGTTACATTATATTAACAAAGGAATATAAATCAGCTCCACTTTAGGAATTGTTTATTAAACCATGCCCAGCACAATAGAATTCATCTCCTTGGGTGAAGGGGAGGAGGAGGAGGAAGATATCAGTTCTATCCCTCAAGAAACCTTTAGTCCCACCACAGCATTTAGAGGATGTTTGATGAGCTTTTTGTTTTAATAAGGTAAATATAAAATATACTTTAACATAAATCCAAGATGCCAATGCCACCGTGTACATCCATAGCTGGCATGAAGGAAGAGATTTGGTTTTGTCATCGAGCAACTGAGAGTCCAGAGCCTCAGAGCAAACAGCTGGACTCTTTAGCCACATTGTGGGAAAAAGAGAGAATCCAGAAAAGTGCCAGAGCAGAGGGCCCACTCCGTGGTTTTTGGCAAAGGAATAATGCTGGGTTGCAATCAGTGCAAAGGCAGGGAACCTGGACTAGCACTGGAAACTGCTGGCACCAAACCCAGGCGAGATGCCCTTGGAGCCAGCTCCTCGCCCTGTCGTGGTGCACAGTGAGGAGGACAGAATCAAAGGACAAAATCCTTCTCTGCTGCTGGGGAAGCCTCGTGGAAAGGTTATTTTCAGTGTACCGGTGCTGTGGTGAGTTACACGTGGGCACCTTCACGATGAAGAGCAGCCACGTGTGCTCATATTTACTTTCTAAAACAATTAAATAGGGAATAACCTGCAGAGAAGGGTAAAGAAGAAATTCTTGTATTGAGACATTAATAGAAATTTGATAAAAAACCCCCATGTAATTAAAGCAACTTCCACCAAGTTATCAATATTTTCCTGAAGTGCTTTACAGTAAGAACCCCACAGCTGTCTCAGATCAAGCAGGAAACTACAACAGGAGATAATCAGCTTGTGAATGTCAGCTGGTGCACAAGGAAATCCAGAGGCTGGCCAGGGATAAATCAGATCCAACAGGCCCTTTCTTCCATGAATTTCATTCAAATGCATTTCCAGCACCAGAGAAAGACTGAGGACTACAGGGGCAAAGAACAAGAAGTTGTCCAAGTCCACACTGCAGATTACACATAACAGGTAAATCATTCTTACCCAAGTAACCTCCTGTGATTAGCAATAATCTGTGAGTGGAACCCCCCAATTTCCACAGATCTCTTGGAATAGATTGGTAAATTCTTGCCTAACTTTAAAAAGCAGTTGTTTCTGGAGCAGGAAAGGCAGGAAGAATCAAGGTGAGAAGACGAAGTAAAGGAAATATTTATTTTCTTTGCTAAATCATCCGCAGTGGAGTTTTGCATTGCCTTTTGTACCCTATCCCGTGCAAGGACATTCTCATATTGCTATAGGAATCCTATAGCTGGAAAACACTCAAACTTTTGGCCAGTCATTGAATGTATTTGCTGAGACAGATTAAATGGCATTGGTGGCAAAAGCACTGGCATTTATCATGGCATTATTAAATCTGTTGTTGGAAGCTTCACGTTTGTTAGTTCATGTTAAGAGAGCAAGCAAAAAAAAACCAACCTCAAACCTTTAAAAAGAGCTCAAATCTGTGTTTGCAATGAAGGCACTACAGGGAGCACAAGGCTTTAACAGAGATGTGTCACACACCGAGCGTTCAAATTCTCATTGCTGACAAAACACATCGCCCTGGAACCCTTGTTACACAACAAAATGCAAAGTTCACTTTTTCCCTGGTGTGAAAGCATGAAAGAAATGGCATCTCAAGTACTTTCTATCTCTGTGGGGAGCAGGAGAAACTTATTCTCTCCAAGCTGAAATCCCGAGGATTGGTTTAACCTCCCCAGGCCTTCCCTTCCCACCACAATCCACCTCTCCGGCTTAAAAATGGGAGACGCCATGAGGGACAGAGGAGCAACTGCTGGCATATGACCTCTGTCCTATGACATCTTCACTCTTTTTAATGTTGTCCCCTCACAAATCCTGTTTGTTGAACCAAATGCTGCGCTCCTTGGCAAGGCATCTGGACATCCGGCTCCAGCCCAGGGTTTTCCTAATTACGGAGTGCAGCTGGAACCGATTCCCCCAGTCTCGAGTGCCTGGATTCTGCCTCGGGCCAACTGGCAGCTGCCTCAGATAATGATTCAGAAAAGATGTACTTGTAAATCAGCTGCTGAAGCCCGGATCGATGGCAAAGGTGAGGGTGCTGGTGAGGAATTGTGGCCCCGGAATGTTTGGCAGGCACAGGACAGCCCCACACGGAGCCAGCTCTGCTTTGGTGCAAAACTTGGGGCTCACGAAAACCCTGGTTTACCTATGCTTCAGGTCTTTGAACACACACGTGCCAGGCTGGGGACACCGTTTGATGACAAACCAGCTGTGAGAATGACACTGAGGGGCTGGAGCGTGGCCGGGGAAGGGAACGGAGCTGGGAAGGGGCTGGAGAGCTCCTGAGGGAGCTGGGAAGGAGCTGGAGAACTCCTGAGGGAGCTGGGAAAGGTCCTGAAGAACTCCTGAGGGAGCTGGAGAACTCCTGAGGGAGCTGGGAAGGAGCTGGAGAACTCCTGAGGGAGCTGGGAAAGGGGCTGGAGAACTCCTGAGGGAGCTGGGAAAGGGGCTCAGCCTGGAGAAAAGGGGGATCAGAGGGACCTTATGGCTCTGCACAACTCCCTGACAGGAGGGGGCAGCCGGGGGGGGTCAGGCTCTGATCCCAGGGAACAGGGACAGGAGGAGAGGGAACGGTCTCGGGCTGGGCCAGGGGAGGCTCTGGGTGGATATTGGGAAAATTTATTCACCAAAAGGGTTTTCAAGGATTGTAACAGGCTGCCTGGGGAAGTGGCAGTATCACCAGCCCTGGAGGTGTTCCGAAATCTTGTGCATGTGGCACTTGGGGACAGGGGTTAGGGGTGACCTTGGCAGTGCAGGGGGAACGGTTGGACGCAGTGAGCTCAGAGAGCTTTTCCAACTTCAAGCATTGTGTGATTGACACCCAGAGTGACACCAGGCAGAGCTGGAATGACTTTAGACCACTGGCCCTGGCCTCATCCCCAGTTTTTTGTCAGGAAAGTTGCATATTTTAGTCACTAACTGTTCATATACTGACAAATCTCAACTGTGTGTCAGCACTTCTGGTCCCCCCTGCTCTGCTCCGAGCCCTGCTTGCTCTGCACTGAGCACGTCCCCCGTTCCCTCTGAGCCACCAGCATCACCTCACAGTGAACTCCTCTGGAGCCTCCAGGAACCTCCAGTGCTTCCCTGAAAACACCGTAAAACAGCACTGCAGAACATCCACATTGATATGAAAAGAGGAAAACTTCTCGACTTTACAAAAAAAATTATCTTTTTTGTTGATCTTAGCCCAACATCCATGAGACCGGTGAGGGGAGTCGGGCTCCCTCCCAAGTCCATGGCAGCAGGATCCCTACAGGACTCAAAAATTCCCCCAAATTCCCCCAAAATGACTCAAATTTCTCACTTAGCACCTGGGAGCTAAAGGACAGGGACGGCTTGGCTGCAGAGTCAGGCATCAGAGCAATCATTCTGCTAACAGTGTCTCACTTAAACATTTTTTTTTAAGGCCTTTTCTTCCTTCTGTGTATTATTCTTACTGGAGGAAGTAATTTATACTCGATTCTGTTTAAAAAATTAGAACTGTTTAAATTTCCTTGTGGCTTTTTTTAATTCCAATACCTGCGGAAGCCTTGAGGAAAAGAAGCGTCATCATTAAAGATTCATCGCGCTCCCTGCTCAGTGAGGGCTGGGAGAGATCATCGTTCACTCCTTCAGATCTGAGGTGAGTCATCCAGAAAAACCATCCGGACATTACGGATACATCCGAGATGAAAGCCAAGCTGGAATGAACACCGGAACCAAACCCATGTCTTCTGGTCTTCTTCATGTGTCATAAAGAAAGGATATCATAAAATTGCAGAGCCTGGTGTAGTCGAAAATAAAACTGAGCAGTGAAGCTAAAGTTCACGTTCCTGCTATTAAAAGTAGACACAGGAATGCTGAAAATTCCACCTTTTATCAGAGTCCTTGCTGACATTAAATTGATTTATAGGGAATTTGCCAAAAAATGTTGTGTTTAGTTGATAGTGGAGAGAGCGCTGCATCTCCAGAAAGCCTTGGCACAGGCACATGGAATGGTTTGGGTTGGAAGGGACCTAAAGGTCATTTTTTTCCACCCCCTGCCACAGGCAGGGACATCTTCCACTATCCCAGCCTGCTCCAAGCCCCGTCCAACCTGGCCTTGGATCCTCCCAGGGATCCAGGGGCAGCCACAGCTTCTCTCCTTGTCCTTCATGGACATTCTCCTGAGCCTCCAGAAGTGGTGTTAAATTCAAGGAAGAGGGGAGGGGTTACATTGATAATCTCTGCAGGATTTGACGTTTAGGAATTTTGGTGTGAGGCTGGGCAGGATTTTCACCAGGATGCTTAAGGAGCATAGGGTGCCATCCTGAGAGCTGGGACACAGCTAAAAACCACACAGGACATGCTCATCAAGGGGGGATGACAGAGGGACAGTCCCTCAGTCCTCTCAGAGCATCTTTGATCAACTCCTGAAAGTCGCCTGCACATCCTGACGACAGGGGTCAAACAGCAACGTGGCCTCAAAGGAGGGGAGAGCAGCTGCCAGCTCTTTACTTGAAACCCTTCTTGTCATGAAAAAAAGCCAAATCAACACAAACAAGCACTTCGCCACAAAAGAAAGCACTTGAACAGAGTGGCAAAAAATGATGGTGTTTTAAAGCAGCTTTGTGGGGAAGGCTTTCAAATCAGAGCGAGCCTAACAGCCTGAAATCATTTCAGCCTGAACAGGATTCATTGTGTAAACAAAACAGAAATTTTTTTTGTTTTGTTTTTAAGACGTCAGGACGGATTTTATTCCGTTACCAGTGAGATTTGATAAGTGAATTATCTCTCCCTGCTTGCACACCTTGGAGCTGTGCTGGCTGCCTGCAGAGATGATTACAGGATCCACCATGGAAGGGACAAATGAGCCCTGGTCTGCTATCAAAAAGCCACAAGTCATAAATCTCTCATTATCCGTGCCATTAGAAGCAAGGTGCTCATCAGGGGGCTAGAAAGAGCACAGGAATTATATCTTCAAACCCATGCATGAGATAATAAAAATGATGTTTTCATTATGCATTGCTGTTATTCTTTATCTTCACTTAATAATATAAGGAGAGGAATCACCCCCAGCACATCCATCACACACACACAGAGGAAATTAAGAAAATTCTTCACTTTCTCCCTTTTCTCTTTCTCTTCCAAGTTTTCTTTTTTCCTTCTTTTTTTTTTTTTTTTAATTTTCAGTGATGTGCCATTGGGCAATCCAACGTTGTCCACATATCTCACCGTGATTCTGGGACATAGATACGTTTCTATAATTCGGACACGATTTTCTAAGAGGACTTGGCAAAGCAGTGAGAGATTGTGCATGAACAGCAAAAAAAAAAACCCCAAATTCTCCTCTGAGAAAAGGAATCCTCTTTAGGAAATCCTAGGAAATTCTGATTCCTGTATGAAGCACCCCTGCTCACACCAAGGGAGGTGACACCTTTGGTTTCTTGCCAAAGTTCCTGTTTGGTGACCATTTTATTCTTTTGGAAAACTGCTGGTATTTCTTTAAACAAGCCCTTCGGTGGGGTCAGGAATCCCAGGAAGGGGTTTTGCCCTGGAGGTGAGGTTTGGGACCATGTGGGAACAGGAAGATGAGTGGGAATCAGCTGGAGATGAGGGGCTCTGGAAGTGTCACTGGCCTGGCATGGGAAGCAGGAGAGGGGAAAAACCAAAAGCAAGGCACTCATTGGAGGCTGTTTTATGTAATCAGTTTGAAGCACTGACTTTTGGGTTAGACCAACCTGAATAAATATATTCAATATTTCAATATAAATACTGGATGTGCCAGAAATTTGTAGAGAAAAGAAAGAAACCAGGAGATAGAGACAGAGAAAGGAGGCGAGTCCAGGCAACATCATCACCTACATTTTTCTAATTTTAAGGAATTCTGAAGACAATTCCTGGTTTGGAGCCTCGCACTGAGGTTCATTTGTAACTACTGCCACATTATTTGGTATATTGACTGCTGAGCACCCAATATCCTCTCAAAATAAAGATGTAGTTAACAGAAACATTCCATAAAGAGCTGATGGAAGGGTTCCTTCACTCCTCTCTGAGTCTCCTTCACAACACGGCATTAAGACAGCCCCATTTTAGGGACCACATCCATTCCTGGAAGTTCAGGAATGCTTGGACAGCCCGAAAATCCTTAAGCGACTGTAAACATGACAAATACAATGCATAAGCAAACAAAGGCAAAGCGGTTCTGCAGCCAAAAAATTATATTTATGAAGAGTTATTTTAGTGTTATTATGAGTATTTATGTAAAGGTCATAACATGCAGAGAATTTGATGGCACAAATGGATTCTGTAAATAAAAATTCCACCCGTGTTGCTCAGAACTGGTAGCAATTACAAAATGTACACATTTGCCCAGAGCTGCTTGTGCACAATAATAAGAGCTCGAGGTTTCTGTTTGGCCTCCCAATTCAATATTTTTTACATTTACCTGCTTTTGAAAGAAAAGAAACTTAGAGAGGACAAGTGCACTGCCTGTTATGCATTTTATGACTCAATATATATCCTGCTGCAGGGATTTTTTTTGGGATACGTTGGCTTAACAATGGTATTTATTGATTTTTTTTTTTTTCTTTTAATACTCTTAATACAGTAGTGACTCCAGAAAATGATGTGTGCCGTGGGTACAGATGTTTTTGTGGAGGCATCAAAGGAGTGATTCCAGCCCACATCTCTATCGCTCCCATTTTGTTTCCAAAACAAAGAAATGGGATGCTCATGAGCCAAATTTGACACTGAATGATTTGTACAACAAAACAAAACTTTGCTGGAGCTCCAGCCATGCCAGATTGAATACAGACTTTTCATGTTACTTTTGTACAATAGAAGCATTCATTTTTTTGCGTAATACTTGGGATTATTATTTCTTTCTGGGAAGTCTTTCACATTAACTGCTGTGATTACAACCATCACAAACTGCTTGATAACAGGGGATGCAGGAAGCTAAAACCAAGATTTAAAAAAATCAGCTTTCACAGGATAAAAACACAATAGCCGAGATTTAAACAACTATGAGGCCTCAAAAGTTCAGTTTCTAAGTCGCTGGTGTGATCACAAATAGTTTTGTTTTGCATAATTTAGGAATATCTTGCAGCTCCCTCTAATTTATCTCAGTTGCCACGGACTCGCCCCTATTCTAAATGTAACGACTCTTCACACAGCTGAACTTTGCAGCTTTTCCACCACATAACACTTTTCTGTTGGTGAATTATCACCTGAATTTGCCTTTGGAAGGGAAAGCAGAAAAACAAATCTCTACTCACAAAGCACTTTTACTACGCACCCGCGCTTTGTTCGATCTTGAAATGACCCCTTCTGGATGCCATTGCAACAGGTGGAGAAACACAGACAGAGATTAAACCAAAAATGCTGCCATACAACCACAAAACAGGGAGTGGTGTCTGTTGGTTTTATCACCAGATTCAGCAGAAGAAAATTGGCCATTGGCGTTTTTCTTTTCTTTTTTAAGCACTCAGGATTTCAGCTCTGAAATGGTGCAGAAAAGCCTTGAATCGATGATTAAATGTTAAAGCCCTCAAACCCCTAACTCCTGGCAGCTTTTTGGGATGAAATGTGGAGCTCTCTCCAGCTTTCTTTTGGCTGTGGATGTCACCTGGATGGGAAGGAGCAGGGCTGGGGCTGTCAGAACCCAGCCCAGGCAGCCGTGGCTGCTTTTCCAAGAAGGAATCAGCTGCTGCCTAGCAACCACCCAAACCTGGTGGCTGTTTGTGTATTCCAGCTCTTGTGCAAAACTAAACTCAGATCCCAAATTATTGCATTCAACAATAATTGCACTCAACATCAGAGCTGCAACAGATGGATAAGAAAACGCATTTTCCTTTAATTCCTCGTTCTTCAAGGTTGTGTTTGTAAAATACACACGCTCCCCAACAAATTCAATGCCAGGCCAACCAGAAAAATATTTCAATATGTGAATAGTTATTTTTCGTAATAGTTGTCCTTTAGGAGCTGCTCCCATGAATAAAGTCATTTATAGACCTTTACATTTTAAAGATAATGTCACTAAGAGTGATACAGGAGCAAACTTAAAGGGCCACGTTCTCTTGGGCTTGGCACAAATTTCCCTGCAGAAAGGTGTCCTTGTGGTTCAGAAGTCCTGATTTTTTTCTTAATTACTATTTACTGCATATGAAACAATTAAGGGAAAAAACCTCTGAACAAAAAAAAAAACCACACCAATGACCCTTTTGCACTGTGCTCTCTACTTGGATCATGTTTTCAGCCTGATTTCCAGAAGGAATTTGATTTATGTCCTATCCTTCTTTACACCCAACCCGGGGCTTTGAGCTTGTGGCCTCTTTCAAGCAACTTGACAGAAGGGTCGATAGCTGATCTCCCAACAAGCTGACCACAAAAATCAATGGATTTGTGGGAATGAGAGGCTGCCACAGCCAGAAGTTCACCAGGTCATCCCTGTTGGATCCATGGACACGTTTCCCAGTCAGGCAGGACACATCCCTTGTCCTGGGAGCAGGCACGGGGGGCAGATGGAAGAGGGGAAGGGAAAGGAGATGTGGGGAGGAGTGGGGAGCAATATCGGCTCATGGGCTCTGTCAGCTCTGCTGCTCACGGAATGACATCTTTCTTTTCAGCCTGCATTTTCCATTTCACATGTTTGCTTTCATTCTCTAAAGAAATACGGAAATCTCACGGTAAGATTATGGAAATCAAGGGGTTCGGAGAAAAATGAAGTGCTGGAGGCCAGTCTAATAATGCCACAGCTGCCTGACCCGGGTTGTGGGGTACCTTAGACATAACCACGGGCAACATCTGTGCTGTTTAAAGTCACAGAGCAAGGCACTGCTGGAGCAGTCACCCTCCTAAATGTGATAGACTCAGCATCAGATTCCCAGATTTTACTGCAGAGAATGCTTGGAATAATGCAGTGTGAAGTGATAACCGAACAGCTCAGAACAACCAAATGCTGAAACAATTCTCTCTCCAAGGCAAATGAGGTGGTTGGGGATGGTTGCCACCAGCACCACTTTGTTTGTCCTGCAGTTGTTCCTTTCCATGACAATCTCTGATCCGGAGCCAACACACAAACCATTAAATAACTCAGCTGCACTCTTCCCCCAGCCAAATCCCAGCCCTTCCAAATCCAGCCTTTCCACTGGGCACTTTAGGATGGGAATTGATCCCAAATGTCTCTTCAGGGCCACCAGCTATGGGACATGGACTTTGCTGAATGTGCTTTCAGAAACCTCTTCGGTCACTATTGATATTCCCTGTACCATCAAATCCTGGGAAATGACCTGCAGGACATGGCTGAGTGTTTTCAGGCTCACCAAGGAGCACTCTGAGCACCCAACCCTGAGCTGGTGACACCAAGGCTCAGGTGGGATGTGACCAGGTCATGTTCTGCCCAAAGGCACGGGCAGCAAAGCTCAGGTGGAATGTTCTTTTGGGAAAGCTGCAGCTGGAAATGTGGATATCAAACTGCACAGCCAATCCACACTGCTGCAGCCTGGCCAACTGCCTGCACCCTTTCTCCTCCTTTCTGCAACCATATCCTCTTTTTATCCTGATTTTCTCGGACCAATAGGCTCAAGGAGATATCTCTACTGGATTACTTCCAGTTACTTTGGTTAATTTGCAATTTTGGTTTGAGTGGTTTTTGGGTTTAAGGATGAGATGTGGTTTCGGCTGAATTGTTTGCTTTTTTTTTGGTTTGTAATGGACCTTTTTTTACATCCACTCCAAAAAGGTACCTCAGTGGCTCTTATATCCAAAGGGAAAAGGGAGAAAAGCTTGGTCTTTGCCAGGACAAGTATAAATGAGTGCTGGGAGCACTCCAGCAGCTGTCCCACCCTGAGGAGGAAAACAGGCCAGTTTTAGTTCAAACCCTGCACCGTGGAGCTCAGAGATCCTGAATTTTCTCTCCCCAAACACATCCCTGCAATCTGGGCAGAGGGAATGCTAAGCAGATGTGTTCACACAGGGATTGAATCTAGAGAGAACTGCATTATTTAAGGGAGCTGAGGCAAAAAGGCCAATATCTACAAGAGGAGTATTTACTGTAAATTAAATCCAACCAACAGCAGCCAGCTGGAGAGACAAACACTGCAGGGATACCTGCAAGGGCATTGGGTTAAAGGCTTGTCTGCTTTAAACAGATTAAAACTCAGGCTTTTAAAATTTTTCCCTCTTTAAAGAGCAAAAAAATTTTAAAATACACTCAGAAGTATGTGCACTTCTTAGTGCTTAGTGGGATAAGGGTCATCTATGACGTAAAAAAAACCCCAAAACCCAAAAATTCCAGCAAATCACTCATTACTTTAAATAAAAAGGCAAAAATGTTTCGCACAACCTAAACTGAAAGCATTATTTTGGAGGATGTGTCTGGTCTATGTCATATTGATTTAAAACCATCTTACTCCTCTAAATGTAGCACTGCCTTAGTTAGAGGAATGTTGGGATTAACACCTTGGCCAGAAATTTAATGCTGATAGTTGTATAAATGTAGAATTATCTACTTCATTCAACAGTTATGGAAGGTTTATTACCTCAAAATTAGGTGGATTTTTCTGATTTATAAGTTTTCTTATATTTAAACAAAGTACTGAAATGAGCACAAGATGTTTCTGTACCTTGGGTGTACATTGGTGTTTCTGGCTGTGTACTGCGATAATATTAGGATTTTCCCAGGATTTCCAAGGTTGAGAGTGTGGGGGTTTTATTGGGTTTTGGGGTTTTTTTGGTGTTTTGGGTTTTTTTTTCCCCCAGAGAGCAGTTGCAGCTTAGTTTCCTGTTGCCTCTTAAAAAGCAGTAGCTAAATAAAGGTTTTATTGATTTCCTTGCAAATAAACAACTTAAAGTTCCACCAGCTCCAAAGCTTATTCTTCCCAACCCTCTCCTTTCCTAACAAAGCTTCCAGGTCGTGGTTATCC
The DNA here is from genome assembly GCA_013398955.1 of Callaeas wilsoni. Lineage (NCBI taxonomy): Eukaryota > Metazoa > Chordata > Aves > Passeriformes > Callaeidae > Callaeas > Callaeas wilsoni. The sequence goes on from VWPU01016405.1 coordinate 121,506, forward strand.
ACGGGCAGAGCTGAATTAAGATCTGGTAAATGCTCAACCCAAATTATTATAACTTCACTCTCAGATTCCTTGGAAAAAACTCCTCCTTTTGGGACAAAACTCCAAGGCTGGGTCAAGACTAGTAGAGAAAGAAGCAGGGAAAGGAGCTTATCCGGTGTGAAGTAATGCTGTAATAAAATCCAGTATTTCCCTGAAGGAGGAGTTTGCAATACCTGCACCTACAGCAGGTTATGATAACAGCCTCTGCTTTGTGGGGAGAAATAAACAGCTTTATGTTCCTGACCTCCAGCACACACAGCCATGAAATCAGAGTGCAATTGGAGCTATTTGCTGCTTTTTAGATGTTCATTTCTCTTCCCTGGTGCTGAAAAGGCCTGGCTGAAGGCAGCTTATACTAGATTAGGCTTCCAACACCTTCATGCATTATATACTCCAAAGATCATTTTTTCCCCCTCCTCTCAGAAGGTGAAATTGTTGAGTCATTTCTTTTAAAGACCTGATGGAGGTTATTGCTCATGAAATGAAAGAGCCGCTGTTCCAGGCTGGGCTCGGGGCTGCCGCTCCGGGCCGGGGCTCGGGGACAGGGACGGGGACATTGCTCCGGGCCGGGGCTGGGGCCCGGGGACAGGGACATTGCTCCGGGCCGGGGCTCGGGGACGGGGAC